>SNQJ01S0000760.1:63152-80235 GCA_010110895.2 Picea sitchensis | reverse complement strand
TTTTAAATGTGTTTTTTTGGTCATTTAAAAAAAAAATATTTGCAAAGATTTTGTCATTTCTTTTTATTTGTAAATAAATGTTCAAGTGATCATTAATTTTAGGTTGTTTATTTATGTAGGGATTTGTTGTCAATGCCACAATTTCAATTAGGTCGTAAGGAGATATGATTTTCATGTTTAGGAAAAAATATTTTGTTCTACGTAGCATCACTTTTTGATTTAGGTCACAGGTGTTGATTTTAAAGTTTTTCTGAGCTATTGTCTGAGTTTCGAAGGCCATGTTTGAAAAATGTTGTAATTGTGACCCTATTTAAAATAATGGTGCTACCGATAGCACCACCTTTCGATTTGGGGGTTGATTTTCATGTTTTGTATGAAAAAATAGGGGTTTTAAGGGCTAGAGTTCGATTTATGAGGTCACAATTCTCGTTCAGTTCGTAACTTTGTTATATGAAGAAATACTACAAAGCTCCAAAGAAAGAAAGAGATGGAAAGCAAGAGAAAAATTAGGAAGAAAATGTAACATGTGATGTGTTACAAGATGCTTTTATTCATTCTTTAGATAATAATACTAAATCTTGGGAAGTAGATTCATAGGATTCATTTCATGTCACACCCCATATGGAATATTTCTAAGATTATGTTGAAGGTGATTTTAGACAAGTTTATTTGGGTGATGATGAACAAGGTCAAATTGTTGGAATGGGTAAGGTACAAATAAATAAAAACAATGGAAGCCAATGGTTATTGAAAGAGGTGAGACATATACCATATATGAGAAGAAATCTAGTTTCAATAGGGAAGTTAGAAAATGAAGGTTGTCTATCTATAATTATAGATAAGGTGTGGAAGGTCAATAAATGATCACTTGTAATGGAAAAATTAGTGAAGGTAGGTACATTCTACTTATGTAATGGTAATGATGACTCTTCTATCTCTTTAGCTTCTAGAGGAGTGGATATAAGACTGTGGAATCAGAGGCTTGGAAACATGAGTGAGAAGGGGATGTAGATACTTCATAAAGTGAATTTGTTGTTAGATCTTAAAAAAGTTGATTTGGATTTATGTGAGAACTCTGTCTATGGAGAACATAAGAGAGTCATATTTCTTAGAGTCAGAAAGGAAAATAAGATTGAAAAGTTAGAGATTATTTCTACATATGTATGGGGACCATCTCAGGTATAATCTCTTGATAGATCTCATTATTATGTTAATTTTATTGATGATGCAACTAGAAAAAAATGGGTTTAATACATTCAACAAAAATATGGTATTTTTGACACTTTTAAGAAATGGAAAGCTTTGGTTGAGAGTGAAAGGAAAAAAGGTTGAAGTGTCTCAGATTATACAATGGAGGTGAATACTACAACAAGGATCTTGATGATTACTGTTCATACCATGGGATTTGTAGAGAGAATATAGTTCCAATAACACCACAAGAAAATGGTGTATCAGAAAGGATGAACAGGACAATCATAGAATGTCCAAGTAGTATGATATTGTATGCTCGGTTTTCCTTACAATTTTGGGAAGATGTTGTGTAGATACTATTTTTTACTTATCAATAATCATACTTAGCTGGGCCCCCACATCCAAGTCACATTCATACTTAGCCCTTCCACTACTTGATAAACCAACATCAAATTCTAATGTTAGAAGGATGTCCTTTTCAACCAAAACTACTTAAATTCAAGTACTAAATTGTTTTAGTTGAACACTAATTGCAGAATTGTTTAACAATGAAAATATTAAAAACCCAGGTGTTTGTTGAAGTTTTCCATGTCCTTCTTTTCCATATAGCCATATAATATACATTTTGAACTAGTAGGGTGAGTCATCATTCCACATCGATCCCAGTCATCTCAACCTCTTCCTTCTTTTACGAAATCTTACTATAAAAGATTTGCCTCCAAGTAGCCAACTATGGAATCCTAAAAAATCAGCAGGCTTATGCCACGATGCTCCTTTGGACCACAGGATTTTCTTGCCTTGATGGGTTTATATGCTTTGAAAGATTCCAACAGTTCTTTGGTTCCCATGCAAGAATCTATTTTAATTTTTTTCTGAATTTGGATTGGTACAAAATCCCAACTTTAATTAGTCGAAATTTACCTTTATAATTTGTTTAAGCATTCATATTTAAAAAAAAAAACTTTTCTTGCCTGGAAAAAATAAGAGATTTATTTCCCTTATGCCTTGTCTGCGAGTAAATAAAAGAGATGTGAAGATATTTATAAAACTCATAATAAAATAAAAATAAACTTGCATAGTTCATTCTTAACCCTCTATCTTTCGACATCTAAAAATTTATGCGAATATTTATTGAATCCAAGATTAAAATGAATTTACTATGATGTGTAACAGTTCAAAAGATTGCATTATGATTATAAAAGTGTTATAAAATTCTGTGCATAAATGTGTTATATAGTTTGGTACAAGTAGAATAAATCTTTATGTTTATTTTAAATTTGTTAATATTTCTACATTTATATTTATGTTTATCTGAAATTTGTTAATTAGTATTTAGATTTTAGATTTGGTATGTGTGCATTTGTTTTGGTCCAGTTTAGATTTAAAGACAATATTTTATTGACTGATAATAGTTCTGGTCTATTGTTCGACCACATAATTTATCAAGTGGTTTAATTCAAATAACTTTATGCATAGAAATTTATTTCGTTCTTTGAGTTATATTCAAATATTATTGGACGAACACCATCTTAGTCTTTTTAATAAATTATATTTCTTGTAAATATAATACAAATAAATTTGTACTTCTATTTCTTTTTCTCTAAATATAAATATGTTCCTTTATTTCTTAAAATATAAATCTGTTCTTATATTTACAAATAAATCTATAAATATAATATATATATATATATATATATATAATGAATTTTTTTTAAAACATATATTTAAAAATAAATATTAATAAATTTAAAAGTAAAATACGAAGACAATTTAAAAATTACATATTTATATGTTCAAATTATACGTGCGCAAACAATAGATTTATAAACAATATGGAATTACTTGAAAACGGGAATTTGATATAGACAATAATAAATAATTTATAAACAATATGGATTTAGTTAATTTGATATAGACATTTAACAATCAAATATTAAGAATAGAGTAAGCATTTAAGTGATTAGTCTATGCCTGAGCAGTTGGCGAGGAGGCAAATCTACTGTCTTTCACTCTGGTGTTAAAGACTTAGATTCAAATGCCTTGCTTTTCTGTGCATAGATAATCTCTTATTAAAATTGGTTGTGACTTGGCCGTGGGGGGCCAGCCCTGTGGCCAAGTCGTGGGCATGCCCACAGCTTGGCCACATGGTTGGCTCCCTGCAACCAAGTCACAATCATTTCAAACATTTTGTATTTTATAAAAATTTCAAACTGTTCAACTTTAAATTTCAAACGTTTTGTATTTTATAAAAAATTCAAATCTTTAGGAATTCAATTTATAAATCCATTTTTACATATGTAATATTAGAGTATCATAAGTTATAAATATTATTTTACAGATTGTTGATTCTGGAAATCCTTGTTGTAATAACCACTTTATCTTTCCTCAACTATTTCTCCACTTTGATTAATACCTATTTCATTTTCTTCATATTGTCACGAGTCTTGGTCACATCTCTATGTAAGACATGAGTGATTGTAACATCCCTCTCTTGCGCGCACTTAGCGAACTTATTCTTTGAGGGAACTTGCTTGTAGGTGATCCTGATTATGATACTATTGGCCGTTTGATTTTGATTGTGAGGCATTATGGATGTGATTATATTTTCTTTCGTGTATTTACATAGACAAGTCCTATTGACTGGGTCCTCCTGAGTGTGTAAGACTTTGTACCTCAAGGATGCAAAGGCATCGATGAAACCCCTTGGAATATGGATCGATTCTGGGAGTGGACTGTTGAGGTTTGATTGTTGTTGATATGACATATGCACATATGATTAGATGTTATGATGATTTATTTTATTTCTGAAATGATTCGTTGATGATGCAGGCTAGCGATATCTTGCCGACCAGACTCACATGTGGAGTAGAGGGGTCACACATGACAACCAGAGACGTTGAGAGAGAGGTGTGGACAATAACCCTGCCATAGCCTACTAGCACTCCCACTGTGGCTTGAACTGTAGGTTAACAATTACCTAGTTCGAGAAGACCCACAATGTCGTGAGGGCAGACTGTGACAGTCTCTCATGATGATTCTAAGGGGCGCTCAATAAGGTAGGGGCCTTATTCCTTAGAGGCCCTTAGTCTCCCACAAGATCACTTGATGAAGTATTGAATCCATAGGTTTTTGATGTCTACCAAGTCATTCAAGAGGGGAGTGGCACCCTTAGATCATGTAGTACGTCCTGAAGGGCACATCGTGCAAGGAAATTTGAAAGAGGTGAGTGGAACCCTTGGAGCACATAGTGCGTCCTGAAGGGCACGTCGCGCAAGGAAACTAGAAAAGGTGAGTGGCACCCTTGGAGCACCTAGTACGTCCTGAAGGGAACGTCGCGATTTCAACAGGTTAGAAGACCTTAGAATGAATGATGTGTCAAATAAGATTAAAAAAAAACATTTTTCCCTAATAAAAAATGTCGCCCAGCCTAGGAATTTAAAATCTAGGTCTAAGTGATACTTGTGGAAAAAAATAATATAATCATAATTAAACATGTGATGAGAAGGGGGGTAAGAAATTCAATTAATTTATTAAAATCAAATTATATTGAGGGATTAAAATTTTAAAAGGGAATTGATTGTTTTTCTACATATGCTAATTAAAATTTATTAATTAAAAGAAAAATTAGGGGTAAAAGGGTAATTTTTCTACCTTGCTAATTTAAGTTTTAGATAGAAAAAGGAAAAGAGGGAAACTTAAAAGAAATAGGAAACTAAGGGAAAAGGGGGAAACATAAGGAAAAAGAAGAATGACTAACTTAGTAATGAATCTTGCCTTTAAGAACTTTCTAAATTGAACTCAACTAGGAATTTAGTAAGGGCGTAATTCATTAAAATGTGTAAGGGAATATGGGGACACCTAGGAGCAATTTTATGAATTCCTTTAGGTGGGTGAGGGAAATAGGAGAAATTAAATAATTAATGAAACTAATTTCTGGTGCAACTAGGGGGATGGGTGACATGTGTACGGGGGAGATTCTTCTGAATTAAATTAATGAAAATTAAATTTAATGGGAAATTGGGAAAGAAATCACTTAGAAACCCTATAAAAAGGGGGGAGGAGGAGGAGTATAGGAGGATATTTTATGCGTAACGTTACGTTGTAAAATTTTTCTCTTGACTGAATTATATTGTGAGAGTTGGGATACCCAACTCGGGTAACAAGTGGTAGCTCGACCTTGCGAGGTGAGCTGGTTTCTAGTGGTTCTTTGGTTTAAAGTGTGTGGCCCCTTTGCGGCTCGGGGGGCTAAGGGGGAATAAGAGTACCCCTAGCATTGGTTGGGAGGTACCGGTGAAGTCACATCGGTTGGCAAGCGGGAGTTGGACAGAGAACGCTGAACAACGACTCAGAGTTGTCACCTTGGGCTACAATACGCATGCTTTTATTTTTAATGGTAGATTAATATTGATCTTGCACTTCCATTACTGTACTTCTCTTGTATAAAAAAAATGTGTTTACTCAACATTTTGATCGAGAACTTAAACTCTTCATAGCTTTACACTCGCTACATTTAATTGATTCCCTTGGCACCGATCCATGATTGCTATGAATATTCTATTGTTTTAATGATTATTATGAAGTGACTGTGCTTTATCTTTCGTCCTCATCCCTATATCATTAGTCCACGCCTGAGTAGTTGGCTAGGATCCAGATCGATGGTCGTAACTTTGGTGTTAATAGACCTATAGATCCTAATGCCATGCTTTTATGTGCATGGATGATGAGCGAAGGATGTTTTTTCCCAACTTTCTACCCTTGTTGATTGATTGTCTTTCACCTTCTTGCGATTGAATACCTCTGCACAATGTTTGTCTTTTCTCCCTCCAAGCATCCAATCATGGATTTTTTCCTCTGCAAATTATCACTTTTCAATGGCGAAATTGCTTTGCATCTTTAATCCATCGGGCCTGCATTTTTCCTCTACAAACTAATACATTTGATGACAACCTTACCCTACAAATTTACCCTTGTTATACATTTTCAGACTACGAATTTATCCTTCATTGCACAATGATTTTTATTTTTAACTGTAGTCTCATTTACACTTTAAATATGGGAATGTACAACGTTTTTATATCTTGTTATTAAGTTTGGAATCTTCATGGCAGCGGTTTTGTTACTGTTATTGAATGTGATTTCTTACGTTTTACTCAACAAACTTTCATTGATGAAACCCAACGATTTTGAGGTTAAAACTCGGTGACTTGTCATTTTAAAACTCAATGACCTGAATGGTAAACCCAACGATTTTGAGGTTAAAACTCGACGACTTGTCATTTTAAAACTCAACGAACTGAATGGTAAACCCAATGAGTTGATTGATAACATTTTAGTGGCAGCAAAGTCATATGTAATTCGTGGATTTTCTTGGACAACTATTTATAGGTATTTAATGTAGGGTATAGCGATTTTGGTGATGGATTTCCTTAACACAGTCAACATTTTCTCTTTTATACAACAATGGATTTCAGTTCTTAAAAAACCACGATTTTCAATTCTTAACAACAACGATTTTCATTTGTTAAACAACAACAAATTTCAATAATTACAGAAACATTTGGAAGTTGACAACGTTTTTCTGCTATCAATGCATTTTATTTTCATATACTCAACAATGTTTTCAAATCATAGGTTTAAGATACGGTTTGAATCCTCATTCACAACGATTGAATGTATGGTGAGACTGTGACTGAATCCTTATTACATAGCCAATGATGTATGGTCTGACTTGGTTGAACCCTTCTTGATTGACAACGATTTTGGTAGTTACATCTAACTGTGTAATGGATGCATTGTGATTGTGCAATGGGGGCGTTTTATGTCTGTGAAAATAGTTGAGTTTTGGTGACTTTGTAAGTGTTGTAATGTAATGATTGTTAGCTATTGATCCTTACTATAGTGATTTTTCTTTATTATGATAGCGATACATAAGTTATCCTCTTTCTAAATTCATTTTTATATAGCGTTAATATTGTTCAAGGACAACTATATAATGGATTGTTTAAATCGATATTATGGATAAAAGACAATCATTTTAATGATAACATGTTTTATTAACGATGACTTTTAGTAATAGCAAATTGATAGGATGTTAATAGTAATGTTATTACTCAGTGATTTCATGTTTCTCACAACGATATGTTGTTCACTGTAACATTGGTAATAGGTAGCATTAGGTTGTGTTATAAAAATCTCGGCTTGATTTTATTACACAACATCGACTACGATTTCTACATATTTGACTGTGACTTCAAACTTTTATTAAACAACATGGGTATTTTCTAGACAACAAATTCAATGGTAGACAACAACTTAATTAGAGACAATGATTTTGGTGATGTTGGACAACTTGAATTTTGTTTTATGATTTTCTTATCGACGAATTTTACCAAATTTAGTAATCATTATAAAACTTGTTTTATTATTGCTTAACTAGATAACGAACTCATCCTTAGGAAAATACTTTTATCTGTTTCAGTTTTATAATTAAAATACGACAAGTGGTGGATTACTAAGAGGGGGGTTGAATCAGTAATAGAGTAATTATAATCCTTTTTAAACCAAATAATCCAAGTGTTATATCAATGTAGAATTATCATCCAATAATGAGCAATGAACAAATGAATAATCATACACATTCACAATACACCAGTGTTTTACGTGGAAGCCCGAAGCAGGAGAAAACCACATAATGATTTTTCTTATATGTCTTGAAGAATTACAATCATTGGAAGCACTCACTTCTTTTGTTTTCCAGCTGCAACTGGAAGGAGGCTCCAACCCCCTAGTTTCTTAGGCTACAACCTGAGAGAAGCTCCAACTCCCCAATTCTCTGGCTACAACCAAAAAGAGGCTACAACCTCCTATGTTCTCCAGCTACAACCGGAAGGTGGCTACAACCACCTGTCCTTGCCCCATCCAACTACCCTGAAGTAGAAGTAGAATTATGGAACCACTGTCACACTATCACTGTGAGATATATCGCTATAAACCTGTACCAATAAACCTGATCCATGCATCAACCTGTACCTTAGCATGTAATCAACCTGTACTATAAAGAAGTGCATCAACTATGCACCAACCTATACCTTAGTCTGTACCATAAACAAGTTCATCAACCATGTACCAAGTATGTACGAATCAGGTGTCAACTACTCATCAACTATGACTCATCAGTATGTACCAACATCATCAACTATACACCTCATGTATGTGCCACCTCATCAACTACTTGTCTCAACCATGTACCCAACATGTACCTTAACCAAAAGCCCTCATCAATTTCATCATCCAAATATGATTTGTAACTCTGTAATAGACCTAATGTATATTATCACATACCTGCAAACCTTCCTTAACTTTGACAACAAGATACTAGCATCTTCATCAAGCTTTTCTTTAGTCTCACATGACTAGTTTTGGATTAGTCAACAACCCTAACTTGAAATGATCATAAATTTGTACATGTAATGAATAAACATATGAAACTAATGCACAATTTTCTTCAGTGTGTTTAATGCAATTAATAGGTGTCACTACTTGGAACCTCTCAGAAAATGATTTATAGCAAAAATGACATACCTTGTTGAATTCTGGATTATTCTAGAGAGCGACCGTGTAGAGCGTTCCCCACACGGAACATTTGTTGAATAAATATGAAATAGTTACATAGCATACTAAATACTGTACTCTAACCAACACATTTCTTATTAATTAATTTGGATATTTTATGAAGCAGTTATGACATTTTTATCTGAAACACTTGTGTTTGACTAGTTTCAGGACTAGCCACAAACCCTATTTTCCACGGAGTGTAACTCCAAAAATAAAATTACCCACAAGATGAATTTTTTACCACAGATACTTGGATATATTTCCTCAATGGAATAGAAATTTCATGGTCTGAATCATTCTAGAAATTGTTTTATTGCGAAAACAATGAAATGACCTATAAATAACATACCTTAGAAAGCATAATCAAAATAATTTATCCTTCCTTGAATTTGGGCCTTCTTTTCTTCACCTTCCCTTAGAAATTAGGCTTAGATATCCTTTGGTTGCCTCAAACACCTATAGGTATTAAATATTCTCAAGTGTGATTAAAATGAGAGAGCCTTGCCTCTTATTTATACTCTCCAAGTAGCTTCCTTAAGAACATCTTCTAGGTCACTTTGCCCACTTTCCTTATTTTAGGGTTAACCCAGTTCTAATTTATCCATTAAATTTATTATTTAAATAATTTATTTTGTACTCACTTTGAATTATAGTACACTCATCACTTCACTTTATTATTTACCTTCTAAAATCTCTTAAATCACTTTGACTACTTTGACCTTTTGGGGCTTCAAGCCAACATATGAGGGTTCTCCAACTTCGTAAGGCCATAACTCTCAAACCGTGAGGAGTTATGTGACGTTCCACATACCACCAGAAATGGAATGACATGTACTATCCATATAGAATAGTATTACCTATAAATATATCAAAACTCATACCGTTATCCATAAAAAAATCTTGGGTCCATTACCCAAACATGGATTCTCCAACTTCACATGGCAATAACTCTCTAACCATGAGGAGTTATGTGATGTTCCACATACCACCAGAAATGGCGTGACATGCACTATGCATCTAGGATAGTTTCACTAAAAAATTCACTATCTTTCATCTCATTATTCCACAATTAAACATGGGTTCTCTCACTCTACAAAGCGTCTTCTCATGAGGGATTTCACCATAAGGGGACCACTTTGGATTTCATCCATATTTACTTTTTATCAACAATGACAAGACAATAATGAGTCATATTTACATCAAACAATATTGGGATCAACCTCTGTTCTATGGGGCTTTCTTTAAGGCTTGACATCAATGACAACCAACCTTAATAAAAAATCTCCCCCTTTGGCATTGATGGCAATACTCTGATGAAACAATAAAATCATATCACTCATGCTCCCCTTGGAACCATGCCTCTATCCTTTGCCTTTGTCCTCTGCATATGATAATTATACCCCCCTTTTTCATCAATGGAAAAGGTATCTTTCCATCCAAGGATGCTCCCCCTAATTGGATTTTCTTCTTATGGTGCTTCCTCATGTAAATCTAATACATATAAGATAAGCATTCAAAAAGCATTCATTTTGGAGTAGAAATAACTCCAAGTCTCTAGTGAAGATATTCAAAGTCTTCCCATGGAAGTGGTTTTGTGAAGATGTCTTCCACTTGTTCCTTTGTGCCCACATACTCAACTCTGATGTTCTTTTCTACAACCTTCTCCCGTAGAAAGTGATACTTGATTGGAATGTGCTTTGTCTTGGAGTGCATTACGGGGTTCTTTGAGATACCGATGGCGCTTATATTCTCACAATAGATTGGAATGGACTCATCATACTCAACCTATATATCTATCAGAGTTTGTTTCATCCAAAGAACCTGTGTACAACATGATGTTGTTGCAATATAATCTGTCTCAGATGTAGATAAAGATATTGATGATTGTTTCTTTCTTAGCCATGATACTAAGCACTCACCCAAGTGGAATGATGCTCCACTAGTGCTTCGTCAGTCATCAATACAACCTACCCAATATGCATCTATGTAGGAAATGATTGATAGATCCTTTCATTTTGGATACCACAATTCAAACTCTTCTGTTCCTTTGAGATATCTGAAAATCCTCTTCACTTCTAATACATGAGATTCCTTTGGTGCTTCTTGAAATTGTGCCACTTGTCCAACTTCCTACATTACATCTGGTCTGGATGCTGTCACATATAGTAGGCTGCCAATCATTGACCTGTATTGCCTCTGATCTCTAGACTTCGAATCATCATCTTTGCTCAACTTGCAACTAGTTTTCATGGGAGTGATAATTGGTTTTCAATATTCCATTCCGAACCTCTTTAGCATTTCTTTGATATACTTGGTTTGAGAAATAAAACTTCCTTGGTTACTTTGACGTATCTGAAGTCCCAAAAATAAAGATAGTTCTCCAAGTAACGACATTTCAAATTCATTCTGCATATCTTTTTCAAATTTATGGCTTAACCTGTCATCATCACTACCAAAAATAATATCATCAACATAAAGTTCAACTCATAAAATATTACCTTGACTTACCTTGATGTAGAGGTTTCTATCTTCACTTCCTTTTCTGAATCCTTCTTGTTGTATATAGTTATCCAGTCTAAAGTACCATACTCTAGGAGTCTGTTTTAGACCATACAAGGCCTTCTTTAATTTACACACATAATCTTCGTTCTTTGACTGCTGAAATCCTTCTGGTTGTGCAATGTAGACTTCTTCTTCAAGTCCCCCATTCAGAAAAGCTAATTTTACATCCATTCGATACACTTTAATATTTTTGGAGCATTCATAAGCTAAAAGAAAACGGATTGATTCCATTCTGGAAACTGGGGCAAATGTCTCTTCAAAGTCGATTCCTTCAATCTATGCATATCATTTACATACCAATCTAGATTTGTTCCTTGTAACCTGTCCATCTTCATTCAATTTATTCCTGAAGACCCACTTTGTGTCAATCACATTCTTATTCTTTGGTCTTGGAACCAGTTCCTAAGTGTTATTTTTCTCTATTTGATCCAATTATTCATTCATGGCCTTATTCCAAAATTCATCCTTGTTGGCTTCTTCAAAATAATTTGGTTCAATTGTAGATAAGAGTGCTAGGTTTGTTTGTTCTGGTGAATGGATTTTTCTTCTAGTCTCAACTCCTCCATATTTGTTTCCAATAATCTTATCTGAAGGATGATTCTTATGTACTCATATGCTAGGTGTATTTGGAGATACTTGCTGAAATTTCTCTTCTGTTTTTGTCAGATTCTCTTCATCTTCCTCTTCTACTTCATCTTCTGCTTCTTCTTCAAAAAATTGTTCCATTGATTTATTTTTTTCTTCCTTTGATTATGGTCTGCCTATTTCATCAATTGTTACGTTGATTCTTTCCACAACTTTGTTCAATATTAGATTGTAACATTTTTATTCTTTCCTTGTACTTGAGTAACCAACAAGTACTCCTTTGTACACACGCGAGTCAAACTTTCCCATTCTTCCATCTTCTCTTTTGATGTAGCATTTGCTTCCAAAAAATTTGAAGTGCTTCACATTTGTTGGTCTTCCTTTCCATAGCTCATAGGAATTTTTATCAGTGTTGTTTCTGAGAATTACTCTGTTTTGAATGTGAAATGATGTATGCACTGTCTGTGTCCAAAATATATCTGTCAATTTGGAACCATTAACATTGTTCGAGCCATTTCCTGTAATGTCATGTTCTTTCTTTTAACAACTCCATTCTGTTGAGGTGTCCTAGCAACGAAGAATTGTCTTTTTATTCCATGACTGTTGCAGTAGTCCATAAATTCCTTTGAAGTGAACTCTCCTCAATTATCAGATCTCAAGCATTTTATTCTTGAATCCATCTCATTTTCAACCATTTCCTTGTAGATCTTGAAGTTTTCAAAAGCTTATGACTTTTTCTTGAGAAAAAAAACTGCAGTCATTCTTGTATAATGATCAACTAATAATATAAAGTATCTCTCACATTTTAAGCCCTTTGTTGTAGTTGGTCCAACTAGATCAGTATGTACAATTTTTAGTGGTCTTGTTGTTGAATATTCCTTTGATTTGAACCTAGTCTTTGTTTGCTTTCCTTGTTGACACTGATTGCATAAAGTGTTGGTTGGTTTCGTGATCTGGGGAATTTCTCTGACTGCTTCTCTTTTGCTAACTTTGACAAGGTTATCAAAATGAATGTGCCCCATTCTTCTATGGCATAGCCAACTTTCATCTTCCTTTCCTTGAAAACACTTTTCATTTCCAATTTCACTTAACACATAAATGTTGTTTGAAGTTCTTGCAGCTGTACCGACCAAATTCCTTGAACCTTCTCTTCTTATCTCACACTTTTGTGAATCGAAAGTAACTTTATGAACTTGGTCACACATTTGAATCACACTTAGAAGATTATGTTTCATATCTTCTACCAGTAGAACATTTTGTTCCTTTTCATTCTTGTTCTGAATTCAGACTGTGCCTTCTCCAATGATTTTGGTTGAATTATCATTTTCGAAGGAGACTGATCCATTTCTTTCCTTTCGTAATGTAAGAAATTTGTCTCTATCACTTGTCATTTGTTTTGAACACCCACTGTCAACATACAAACCGTGTTTCTTCTTCTTAGCTTGTAGAGCGACTGTGCATTATTCATTTCTATACTAATCTTTCTTTCTTATCCATGTCATTTTCTGAGGTTTCCGTCTGTGAATGTTGTTATTCTATTGAGGTTATTTAGGAGGGACTTCCATTCTGCAATCTTTGGCCACGTGTCCAAAATTGTTACATTTGTAACATTCCACTTCAGTGCTCAAAGATTCAAACCTTCTATAACTTATTATCTGTGTTTCACTAGGTCTTCTTGAATAACCCCTTCGTGTATGACTCTCAAAGTTTTTATTTTTCTTGTTGTTAGCTCTGCAATTCATAGCTTTATGTCCAAAATTATTACATGCATAACATAAACCAAAAAATATAGTTTGATACTTGGGATTTGAATATTTTCTAAAAGGAGGTGCTCTTATGAATCCTTCTTATTCTTGAGGCCTATCTGTCTGTTGTTGATCCTAAAATTTGAATCTTCTCAGTGGAAGAGTGTCCCTGTAATCTTCCTTGTATATCTTCCTACCCCCTTTGATTGTTTTTGCATAGATTTTTGGATTTGTTTATTTCTATGTTGTTTTGGACCTTGATCCCTTTTCTGTCTAATTGTATCCAAGTCTGGACTGGTCAAGATGATATTTTTGACTGCCGATAAGGTCATCTAGAACTTTTGAGCTATTCCGCATATTTTTCCTCTGAATATCCTTTCTTAGTGTGACAATCTCTGCTTCCAAGTTTCCAATGATCTTGTCCTTTTCTTCTAGATGTTCTTTGAGTGCTTCTTCAATTCTTTTATCTTCTTCTATTTGAACCTTCAATTTTGTGATCATTTGTTCTAGTTCTCGAGTGTCCTTTTTCTTGTCTATTTCTTCTTGTAGTTTCTTGTTTTTCTTCTTTCCTCTTCTGATAACTTCTATGGCACACGTTAATTCTTCTTGATAGTCAACTTCTACCTCTTCAATTTCTTCTTCGACTTCTTCATATCCTTCTTTAGCTTCTTAATATTCTTCTTCGGAGTCTTCTTTGTCAGAGTCTTTCACTGCCATGAATATAACTCTTCCTGTCTCATTGTCACTGACTTCATCTTCATCTGATGATGAGTTGTCTTCTTTGGTGCATAAGCTTTTCTTGAAAAATTTCTTTGTAGTTCTTTTTCCGTTATATGTGTGTTTTCCTTTTGAGTAACCTTCATCATTTCTTTTTTTATTATGAGGACATTTGTTAGAAAAATGACCAATACCATCACAATTAAAACAAATTAAAGGAAGCTTACCTCTATACCTACTGTTGGTTTCCTTGTTCAGTATTTTAACAAAGTTGGCCACTTATTCATCATTTTCTAAGACGTCACTATTGTTGTTATATTCTTCTTGTTTCTGTTTCTTTTTCTTTGATCTTTTGGATTCTTTGAAGGCTACTTCTTTAACATCTATATTTTCCTGTTCAGTTCTCATTTCATATGCTGTGAATATTCCATGTAGTTCATCCATCCTTATTGAGTTTAGATCCGATCTTTCTTCTAGTGATGATATATTAGGGTTGAATCTCATAGGAAGAGATCTTAATACCTTTTGAACAATTACAGATTCTTTGATTTCTTCTCCCAATCCTGTGATTGCATTCACTGTTTCATCGACTCGTACGAAGTAGGCTGCAATATTTTCATCTTCCTTCATTTTTATTTGTTCAAACTGACCTCTGTAATATTGAAGCTTTGTTGCTTTGACCTTTGTATCTCCTTCATAAATATTTTGAAGCTTGTCCCAAATCTCTTTAGCGGATTTACAATGTGAAACTTTGGTGAATACCGTATCACTGAGACCATTCAAAAGTGCATTTTTGGCTTTAGAATTATTCTCACCAAGTTTCACTACGTTGTCATTTGTTGGTGGAACTGTTGGTTCTTTGTATCCATCTAAAATTGATTTCCAAACTTGAAATCCCTGTGCCTGTATATATGTCTTCATCCTTATGCTCCAAAAATAACACTTTTGTCCATCAAATTGTGGTATTCCATTTTTATACAAGTTGTTTCTCTCCATGTTCTACCTTTCAATGGTTAAACTAATTTCTGAAGGAACCTGCTCTGATACCAATTGTTGGATTACTGAGAGGGGGGGTGAATCAGTAATAAAGCAATTATAATCCTTTTTAAACCAAATAATCCAAATAATTCCTTTGTTTTCCAGCTTCAACTGGAAGGAGGCTCCAACCCCCTAGTTTCTCAGGATACAACCTGAGGGAAGCTCCAACTCTCCAATTCTCTGGCTACAACCAGAAAGAGGCTACAACCCCCTATATTCTCTGTCTACAATCGGAAGGTGGTTACAACCACTTGTCCTTGCCCTGTCCAACCGCCTTGAAGTAGAAGTAGAATGATGGAACCACTATCACACTATCACTATGAGATATACCACTGTAAACCTGTACCAATAAATCTGAATCATGCATCAACTTGTACCTCAACCTGTAATCAACCTATACCATAAACAAGTGCATCAACTATGCACCAACCTATACCTCAACCTGTAATCAACCTGTACTATAAACAAGTGCATAAACCATGTACCAAGTATGTACCAATCATGTGTAACTACTCATCAACTATGACTCATCAATATGTACCAACATCGTCAACTATACACCTCATGTATGTGCCAACTCATCAACTAGTTGTCTCAACCATGTACCCAACATGTACCTTAAACAAAATCCCTCATCAATTTCATCATCCAAATATGTTTTGTAAATATTTAATAGACCTAATGTATATTATCACATACCTGCAAACCTTCCTTAACTTTGACAACAAGAGACTAGCATCTTCATCAAACTTTTCTTTAGTCTCACATGACTAGTTTTGGATTAGTCAACAACCCTAACTTGAAATGATCATAACTTTGTACATGTAATGAATAAATATCCAAAACTGATACACAATGTTCTTCAGTGTGTTTTATACAATTCCTCTAGGTGTCACTACTTGGAACCTCTCAGAAAATGATCTATAGAAAAAATGGCATACCTTGTTGAATTCTGGCTTATTCTAGAGAGCAACATTGTAGAGCATGCCCCGCACGGAATATTTGTTGAATATATCAAAAAATATTACAAAAAATACTAAAGAATGTACTCTAACCAACACATTTTTTCTTACTTAATTTGGATCTGTTATGAAGAAGTTATGACATTTTTACCCTAAACACGTGTTTTTGACTAGTTTCAGGACTAGCCACAAACCCTATTTTCCACAGAGTGTAAATCCAAAAATAAAACAACCGACAATATGAATTGTTTACCACAGATACTTGGATATGTTTCCTCAATGGAGTAGCAATTTCATGGTCAGAATTATTCTAGAAAAAAAGTTATTGCAAAAATGGTGAGATGACCTGTAAATAACATACCTTAGAAAGCATCATCCAAAGAATTTATCCTTCCTTGAATTCTGGTCTTATTTTCTTCACCTTCCCTCAGATATTCAACTTAGATATCCTTTGGTTACCTAAAAAAACCTATAGGTATTCAATATGCTCAAGTGTGATTAAAATGAGAGAGTCTTTCCTCTTATTTATACTCTCCAAGTAGCTTCCTTAAAAACATCTTCTAGGTCACTTTGCCCACTTTCCTTATTTGAGGGTTAACCCACTTCTAATTTCTCCATTAAATTTATTATTTAAATAATTTATTTTGTATTCACTTTGAATTATAGTAC
>SNQJ01S0000760.1:40274-63102 GCA_010110895.2 Picea sitchensis | reverse complement strand
ATTTCTCCATTAAATTTATTATTTAAATAATTTATTTTGTATTCACTTTGAATTATAGTACACTCATCACTTCACTTTATTATTTACCTTCTAAAATCTCTTAAACCACTTTGACTACTTTGACCTTTTGGGGCTTCAAGCCAGCATATGAGGGTCCTCCAACTTCGTAAGGCCATAACTCTCAAACCGCGAGGATTTATGTGGCATTACACATACCACCAGAAATGGCATGACATGTACTATCCATATAGAATACTATTACCTTCAAATATATAAAAACTCATACCGTTATCCATCAAACAAACTTGGGTCCATTACCCAAACATGGGTTCTCCAACTTCACATGGCCATAAATCTCTAACCATGAGGAGTTATGTGACGTTCCACATACCACCGAAAATGCCATGACAAGCACTATGCATATAGGATAGTTTCACTGACAAATTAATTATCCTTAATCTCATTATTCCACAATTAAACATGGGTTCTCTCACTCCGTAAAGCATCTTTCCATGAGGGATTTGACTATAAGGGGACCACTTTGGAGTTCATCGATTTTTACTTCTTATCGACTATGATAAGACAATAATGAGTCATATTTAAATCAAACAAACTTGGGTTCAACCTCTGTGCTACAAGGCTTTCTTCAAGGGTTGACATCAATGACAACCAACATTAATCAACAACAAGGACATTAAAGGACAACAAATTTGTATTTAAAGAAAACAATTAAATTCATGTAGTTTTTGTTTTAAAGGATAGCGATATATACTTATATGATCTAGGGATTTGGAATATAGTAGCAACGAACTAATTGTGTTAATAATTATTAGTTATCATGTACATATTGATTTGGTTGCACAAGGAAATTATTGCATTGTATGAATGTCATAGCCGTCTTGTTGACTTGTCGATTGGGTACTAGAGTTAGTCGTCATGTGTTTAGATAGTTAAGTTGATCTCCTAGCACATTGAATTTAGCTTGTGTTATGGGGTCCAATTATGTTTTTGCGCCATGGTTATTGTCGCACCTATCACCTGGCGATGACATGATTCCTAATGAGGGGATCATTGTGCGCCCTAATGGATAGAGGGGAAGGATAACTTGGTCAGAGTCTGTGCTGCCCGCAGTGGGTGTTTGTCCGTTGTAGTTATTGTTGATGCTTGGGTGGTAAAGCCTTCATGCATTTGGTGTGCATGCCATAGAGGCTCTAGTTACTGGTCATCGAGGCCATTTTTTCAGGATTGTGAATGTTTTTCTTTAGCTTGTAAGCATTGACATGTTTATGTCGGGCGGGTAGTCATTTCTATCTTTTAATTTACACATGTTTCATCTAGTTTCCCATTGTGATAGTGAATTGATTCGTTGTTGTCTATTTATTGATCTGCATTCTTGTGTTCGTTGTTAGGTTGTGTGGTTGAACTGTTGTCGTCATTGCCTCCCTTCCTAAAAATAATTTTTTTTTTCACTTTTTCTTCTCTTATAGTCGTAACGATTGTGGTCGTTGCATATGGTATCAAAGCAGGTTCAACCTTGCGGCTGTGGATCGCTAGGCCTTCCACTGCAATAAAATCTTGAGTTTTAACCTAGCGCTGATTAAAAACTTAACGTATCCATGCATTGATCTTGATTAGAGGATGCCACAGAGGTTCATGGCATGGTGCCATGGAAGGAGGTGCGACAAATCGAGAGGTGCCCGCACCTTCAGAGTCTAACCCCCAAGGGGAAGAAGAAGTACTTGGGATGAAGTCGATTGTTATAAGGGATGGAAATGGTCTAACAAGGTCCTTCCAGATATTTTCAGAAGCCTTGATTCACCATTTTTACTGAGATAAGGCTAGAGCACTTGTACCTCGGAGGGTCCACAATGCACCCAGCCCATACCGTTAGTATTCACTGTAAACTCGAGAAGGTCAAATTTATCGAGTTCTTTGGTGCCCCGGATGGTGCGGATGCCAAGGCATGGGGGAGATTATGGTGATTTTCCTTGTGCTTCATGAATATGCTTCCAGCACGAATATCTGCATGGCGGTCTTCAACTGAACGGGAGCGCTCTTATATGGTGAAAGACGCTCCTGCCATTTTTTAATGTGACCATCGAAGACGTGTCATGGGAACAGTTCGAGGAATGGTTCTAGGAGAGGTATCCTTCTGAGGAATTCATGAGCGTCATCTCAATGAGTTCAATGCCTTACGACAGGGTAGTCATACGGTGCCCAAGTATGAGGCCCATTTTTGGAGCTACTTCGATATGCTCCACACCTTGTTACCAAGAAACTTAAGGTCAACAAGTTCATGTTGGCCTCAGTGTTAGGATCCAACTTCTACTTCAGGTACCATGGTTACTAGAATGAATAAAGTGTGTTGGAATGTGGGGAGCCACATTACAAGCATGACTGCCCAGTGGAGAGGACCGGAGCTCTGGATCAGTCGGACCCACTACCATGGGAGTTTTGGGCAAGGCCCATCGAATTCATGCAGTGGTGAGTAACTGCCAGGTAGAGCACCATTCGACTGTGACCAAGACGTCAGATACCTTCACTGACCAAACCCTAAGTATTTTGATAGATCCTGGTGCTACCGAAGGTTTTTATTTCAGGTGCGGTGATAAAAATAATTAAGGTTAAGGAAATTGAACAAGATGAGTTTATATTTGTAGATATGGTTGTGGGAGCCAAACAAGAGGTTGGTGGGAAGGTTACGGGATGTACCCTTAACCTAGGAGATTTTTTCACCAGGGACAACCTATACTTCATGATATTAGGATATTATGACACCGTGATTGGTATGGACTGTTTGGAAGCACATGAGGCGATACTCAACTGTAAGACAAAATGGTTGAGCTTGGTCGATGATGAGGGACAAAGATGTGTGATTGTAGGATGGAACCAGGGAGTTTCCTTGAGGTTCATCTCTTCCTTGAAGCTATAGAAGATCATACACAAGGGATGTAAGATTTATGCGATCCTTGCGTTAAACGAGAAGGGAGTAGTATAAGGTCTACAACACCTTCCGGTGGTGAGAGAGTTTGTGTATGTCTTCTCGGAGGAGTTACCTGGGATACCACCGGAGAGGGAATCGGAGTTTACCATAGACCTGAAACCGAGGACTAAACCGATAGAAAGAACGCCTTATCGGATGTCGACCTTGGATTTACAGGAGTTGAGAATGCAACTGAAGGATTTGTTGGACCTGGGACTGATACGTCCTAGTGTGTCACCTTGGGGTGCACCTGTTGTTTTCATACAAAATAAGGATGGGTCATGGAGAATATGCATTGACTACCGTCAATTGAACAAGGCAACGATCAATAATCAATATTCGTTGTCGAGGATTGATGATATGTTCGATCATATGAAGGTTGCGATGGTGTTTTCAAGGATCGATTTGTGATCAGGGTATCCGCAATTACGAATCAAGGAGGATGACGACCCTAAGACCGCCTTTAAGACAAGGTTTGGACATTACGAGTTTACTATTTTACTATTTGGACTGACAAACGCCCTAGGGTTATTTATGAGTTTGATTAACGGGGTGTTCCGCAAGTACTTGGAAAAGTACTTCCAAGTATTCATTGACGATATTTTGATTTACTCTCAGACAATGGAGGAGCATGACGAGCACTTGTGCTTTGTACTGCAGTGTCTGTGAGAGCACAAATTGTATGGGAAATTGTCCAAATGCTCGTTTTGTCAACCGTAGATTCACTACTTAGGGAATGCCATCTCCAATGAAGGTATCGTCGTGGATCCAACAAAGGTTGAGGCTATTATGGAATGGCCTATGCCGGTGAATTTCCCGAAAGAGCATAGCTTCATGGTTTTAGCAGGATGCTATCAACGGTTCATCGAGGGATTTTCGAAGATAGAAAATCCGATTGGGGAATTGTAGAAGAAGAACAAGAAATTGTTTGGACCGAGAAATGCACGGAAGCATTTCAGAGGCTCAAAGAGAGGTTGAAAACAACACTGGCACTAAAGGTCCATGAATTGGATGCAGACGTCTTGGTATGCACTGATGCATCCAAGGAAGGCTTAGGAGGGGTCTTGATGCAAGACGGTCGAGTGATTACTTAAATCTTGAGGAAATTGAGAAAGCATGAGGAGAACTACGCGACGCATGATTTGGAGTTGTTAGCCATTGTATATTCCTTGAGAGTTTGGAGACATTACCTTATTGGATGGAAATTCAAACTAAAAATGGACCGTTGTGGACTACAACACATCTTTACGCAAAGCGACTTGAAAGCGTGTCAGCGACGTTGGTCGAAATTGCTTAGCGAGTCTGATTTCAAGATTCTTACATAAAAGGGAATAGTGAACCGAGTGGCAGATGCATTGAGTCAGAGACCACACATATTTTTGGTGTTTCCCCTTTAGAATATTCTACGTGAAAAGATTCTAACTTTACAAAACTACGATGACTGGTACAAAGAAGTCAGGGATTTTTTTCGGACAAAACACAATTATGGTACCAAGATTTGAAGGATTTACATTTGACGATGATGGGTTATTGAGTTTTAAAAATTGAATTTCCATGCCACCTAATGACGAGTTGAGGAGTTTGATCCTAAATAAGGCTCACAGAGCAATGTAATTGGCTCACCTGGGGGCCATGAAGATGAGGGCATACCTTAAACCCTTATTCTTCTAGAACAAAATGAAGGCAAACATAGTCAACTATGTGTCCAGATGTCTATAATGTCAGTAGGTAAAGGTTGAACATAGACATCCAACAGGATTACTACAACCACACTATTCCTGAATCAAATTGGGAGGGGAATTCGATGGATTTCATTATTGGATTTCCACTGATGACGAGGAGACATGACTCAATTTTTTGGTAGTTGACACTCTGACGAAGAGTGCTCATTTATTCATGTGCATATGACATATCAGGCAACAAACATAGCTATAATTTACTTAGGGATATTGTGAGGGCATGGCATGCCTAAGAGGATTACATCCGATCAAGGATCAGTGTTTACTGGACGATTCTGGACTATTTTCAAAGAGGAATTAGGAGCCCAACATAACTTTAGTACTGCATATCACCTAGAGACAGATGGGTAGATGAACGAACAAACCAACTATTGGAGGACGTGTTGTGCATGTACGTGATGGACCAACCAAAGCACTGGGAATAATTCTTTCCACTGGTAGAATTCACACATAACAACTAGTTATCAAAACACCATTAAGATGGTGCCTTTCGAGTTTCTTTATGGGAGACAGTGTCATATGCCTTTGAGTTGGGATCGGCTTGAGGATAGGGTCCTGGTGGAACCAGAAGCGATCCAAGAAATGGAATATCAAATGCAAACAATAAGACAAAGGATCAAAGAAGTGCATGATCAATAGAAGAGTTATGTCGATGTGCTCCATGTTGACCGTAGTTAAAAATTTGGCGATCGAGTCTTCTTGTGGGTAAAACCACATAAGAGTTCGATCAAGTTTGGAAAGGGAGCTAAAATATCTCCTAGTTTTGTGGGACCTTTTGAGATTGTGGAGAGGAAGGGGCCTGTGGCCTATCAACTAGCCTTCCCTAATTCTTTGAGGCGTATGCACGACGTTTTTCACGTATATGTTTTGAGACATTATACAGTGATCCTATCCATGTTATTGACATGAGTTCCTTACAAGTATCGGATGAGGGTGTGCTCACGGTTAAGCCGATCCACATCCTAGATCATTACATTGGACAACTACGACGTCAAGCAACAGATCATGTCAAGGTCCAGTGGGACAACTATAGTCTACACTCAGCGACCTGCGAGGATGCATATGTTATGCACCAACAATTTCCTTTTTGTTTGATAGATATGCTTATGATACTGTGACACACATTATTTAAGCACTTATACTGTGAAACTTCGGGATGAAGTTTAGACCAAGATTTGTGTGCACTGAGCGAACTTATTCTTTGAGGGCACTTGCATGCAAGTGATACTAATTATAATACTATTGGTCGTTTGATTTTGATTATGAGGCATTATGGATGTGATTATATTTTATTTTGTGTATTTAAATAGATAGGTGTTATTGAATGGGTCCTCCTGAGTGTGTAGGTGTAACATCCTGCTCTGGCGCACTGCGAAAACTTATTCTTTGAGGAAACTTGCTCGCAAGTGATCCAAACTATTATGATATTAAAACATTTATTCTTGATTATGAGGCGTTATGATAAATGATTTGATGTTTTACTGCATTGACATAGACAGGTGCTATTGACTCAGTTTTACTGAGTGTGCAGGGTTTTGGACCTTGAGAATGCAGAGGCATCGACGGAACCCTTGGACTCCAGATCGAGTCAGGGAGTGTGCTATTGGGGTTTGATTATTTTACCATGATTTTAGTACATTGATTAGATGATATGATGCATACATGTTTGACATGATTGTTTATGATGCAGGTTGATGATAGATTGCCGACCAGACTCACATATGGAGTAAAGGGGCCACACACGACTACCAGAGAGGTTGAGGGAGAGATGTGGACAGCAGCCCTGCCACAGCCTACTAGCACTCTCGCCGTGGCTCGAACTGTAGGTTGACGATTACCTAATTCGAGAGGACCTACAATTCCGCAAGGGCAGAATGCGACAGTTTCTCACAATGATTCTAAGGGGCACGCAATAAGGCGAGAGCCTTATTCCTTAGAATCCCTTAGTCTCCCACAAGTTCACCTGGAGAAGTGTTGACTCTAGGGGTTATTGATTTCTACCAATCAGTCAAGAGGCGAGTGGCACCCTTAGAGCATGTGGTGCATCTTGAAGGGCACATCATGCAAAGAAAAAAAGAGTCGAGTGGCACCCTTGGAGCATGTGGTGCATCCTGAAGGGCACGTCGCGCAAAAGAACATATGAGGTGAGTGGCACCCTTGGAGCACCTAGTGCATCCTGAAGGGCACGTCACGTTGATGATGATAGAGGGTTGAACCTAGATGGCCCTAAGACATTTAACACATTAAGAAATTTTAAAACAACTCCCCTAATTAAATGTCACCCAGTTCAGAATCTAAGTCCTAAGTTTGAAACTTTGCTCGGGGTAAAATTTTGTGTACCCTCGAGAAAACATCTCTAAAAATTTAAAATGGTAAAATTTAAAATAAAAACGATTTAAGTAATAATTTTGGCCTTCATAAATTTTTGGGGTAAATTGAAGAGAGTAATAATTTAATTAAAAGCTGTGGATATAAAGCATAAAGAAGAATTTAATTATTTAACTTGTGAAAGTGTAAAAGATATTAAATTATTAATAAAAGGGAAAAGGAGTTAATTTGCGCAACTGCCATTTTGGCTCTAATAAAAAGGGGAAAGAAGGGAATAATAAAAATTAGGAAACTAAGGAATGGATGAAACATAATAAGGGAAAGAAGGGAACTTATGGTAAAAAGTGAGGTCGACTTAGTAAAGAATCTGCAATAAAGAACCTTCTAAATTGAGCTAAATTAGCAACATCATTTTAGGGAAAGTATTTAAAACCTATAAGGGAATCTAGGGACACCTAGGAGTAAAAAAAGGAGTAACTCTAGGTGGGTGAGGGAAATAAGACAATTTAATAAATTAAATAAAATAGTTAATGGAGAAACGTGGGGGATGAATGATAGTTGTACGAAAGTGAATTTTTAGAAGATTTTATTAAAACTTAAAGTAAATGAAATTTAGGGAAAGTTTGGAAATTCTAAAACTCCATAAAAGAGAGGAAGGAGGAGAAAGAAGGGGATCGGTTGTTAGCGTAACATTACACTGTTGGATTTGTGACTTGACTGATTACTTGTGGGCAGTTGGGTTTTCCCAGCTCAGATAGGAGAGGTAGCTCGACCTTGCGAGGCGAGCTAGGAGCTACAAGTACCATATAGATAGTGTGTGGCCCCTTTGTGGCTCGGGGGTCTAAGGGGGAAGCAGAGTACCCCTAGTGTTGGCTGGGAGGTGCCGGTGAGGTCTCGACGGTCATCGAACGGGAGAGGCATGGAGTGCACGAACATGATCGGAGGCGGGCGATAGGGCAACAATATGATCTTTATTGGGTAGAGTAGAATGCATATTTATTTACTTCGGCAATTAAAATTGTATGGTTGTAAAAACATTGACCCCGCTGTTGTAATCCAGTAAACAATGGAAAATAATCTATACTTTATCTATGTATCCATATCATTAAACGTCTACCTCTGTTGTTTTCCTTGGCTGAATGGTTGTCTTGCTCCTTGATGCGTTGATAATCTTGAACTTGATTGATGGAGAAGTTCCTTGTTGTGCATTTTTGATCGTCGGATAAGTTTTTTTTTCTGCAATTTGTCTCTGCACAGTAATAATGGTTGAATTTTGTCCTCAGTTTTTGGCCTTTAGTTGATTGCCTAAAATTTTGTGGTCAGCGTTCTGGTTGGGGTTATATTGTTCTTGGGTTGAAACCTTATGCTTCTGCGTTACTCAATGTGGTTGTATTTTCCCGGATGTTGTATATTAACATATAAAGTATTGTTGTATAGTTTTACAGTCAATCATTGACAGTCACTGATATAGTTATAATGCATTGTTGTGTATACATGGAGGTGTTGTGATGGCGCATTCGTGCAGTAATAGATATATATGTTTTACCTTTTTTTTTTTTTAATTGATAAAAAAAATTTCTAATTCACTCTGCCAATTCCATCCTTGGCATTTTGTTGTACGAATGGTTCTGAAAATTCGTTCTGACCCAATTTCATCACTGGAATTTTCGTTTGTAAACTTTCATTCCGGCATTTTGCCCTGTAAGTCTGTTACTGAAGAAAACTCCTATCTGGCAAATTCGTTTTTGTAAAGGGGTATTGTGACTTGTTTCTGGAATTTTTTTTGTGGGGTAATGTGTTCCGAAATTTGGTTGTTTGGCAAATTGGTTTTGGCATGATACTGGGTAATGGAAGTTAAACTCGGCACCTTTTTTCCTGCGTTTTAGTGAGCCTGAATGCCCACGAAACCATGGTTTTATGCCTTCGAACTTGTACAACCTTATCTCCTCCAACGACCCCCTTAGATATCATTTTTCCTTGCTTTGTGTTTGTTGCTAACTGTGTAATTTAATCCAACAATCCACACGCTACAACTATTTCCCTTTAAGGGCAGCCAACCCTATAGGATGAGAAAAACGATCGGTTTCTATAGGTGTGACACCATTTCTGTCAGTATCAACGAATTTTTCTTTGGGTTGACAACGTCTTATAGAGATAACAATGTTCTAGACTTCCTGAGTGTGAATGCACAGAGTGGTTGCAGCGTGTAGGACCTTTACCATTTTTATACCTATGTCTGTCATTTAATTCATATGTCTGAGTCCCCAACATAGTTGTACGTCCAATTTATTACCTTAACAATGAATTTAGCATATGCAAAGACCATGGTCGCAACTTATCGAATGCAGAGAGTTGTGTAATGCAACGAACGTGAGTCCACTTCATTGAATCATCGATGAATGATGATACTTCCACCTCCACTAACCACCCGGGCACCCATCCGGATCTCATGGATGATTAGAGGGTGACTGCGAATCCCTTGTTTAATTTAGAAAACTCACAGTGACCCCCTTTTTTTTTAAAACCTATCAACATTAATTAAGAGATAGTTGTATGGCAACGTTTATTTAATATTTAGCTTGGGCAGGCCAGGGAAACTTACCCCTACGTTCTGGGCAGTGAATGTTGACCACGCCCTCCTATTCTTTCGCAATTATAGAAACACTCCCTGCTACGCCAAAGACTTGCTCCATTTTGGCATTTATGGTAATTTAGTTGGTGACTCGAATTTATGATTCTATTCTTGATTATTGTCGAATAGTCAATCAGATTGTAAGGATGGAAAATGGTAATTTCTACTTGCTTTCCCTTGATGGCGTGTTGAGGTTCATTCGTGCACTCAATGTTAACAGTAGCCTTCCACCTTTTTAGCTAAAGTTGGTTAGTGTTATTACCTCCAGTTAATTTATAATAAACGTACTATTACTGTAATCTAGGATTTAATGTATTTGAAGGTTCAGGTATTATTGAGAACAGGTGTTAAGAAAATGTAGTTTGGTTTATAATTCATTATCTGTTGCTAGGGTTATAAATGAATTGGTTCTATTGTTCCTTTTTCTTAGAACTAGATATTTTTGTATATTCTATTTTGAATGTGAATGGTCTTGCAACAATTGATTTTTTTAAAAGAGATAAAAGTACTTCTTAAGATCTTCTTTATTATTGCCATCGTTTTAAGTTAATGTTAATGTTAATTTTATAATGATTGCGTCAAATGATTTTAGGATATTTCGTTAATTATTGATCTATAGTTAAGGATTAAATGTTAATTATTACGTTAAATGACAATCATAACTATCCATTATATTTACGATTATAATTAATGACTAATTATCTCATTAAATGTTAAACCAGTCGAAGTTTCAGACTTGTACTAAAGGGTCCCTTGAATGTTTTTTTAGAGGGTACCTTGATGACGAATTATGATCTAAAGTTGCGCAATGGAATGGCCTTAAGAATCATAGATTGTATCCCCTTGTTTAATTAATGTTGTATTGGGTGGTAAACCTTTTTTGTGTTCTTGGTCTGCTTGTGTCGGGTGGGACGTAGACACCTCCATGTTCCTCAGAACAGTCGCCAGCCCTGAGACCTTAAATGGTTAAAATCAATGGGAACCCGGGCTTGAGCATTGCTTATGTGTCTTGGAGTTCCTAACCATTGCAGGGTAGGATGGATGGGTAGTCAATCTTATTATTTGGTCGATTGGATGTTGTTCATTGCTGACAGATGTTGATGTGCGTCTTAGGTCTTTATGTTGATATCACAGTGGCATTTGTCATGATTCGTCATCATGTGGTGGTGCAGAGTATAATGTCTTGTTTCCCTTGCATGCACACACACACAAAAAAAAAATTCACTTGTTTTAAGAGGTTTGTTGTCATAACGAGGAGGTTATTACATATGGTATCATAGCGGGTTCAACCTGTGACTTGGGATCACTACGGCTTTCGTTGTTATGATTTGATTATATTGTTGCTAATTTAGATGACTTGTGTGCGTGTAGGTAATCATGGTTAGAGGACGCTGCAGAGGTAGACGACGGGGTGCTAGGGGAGGAGGAACAACGCCTCCAATAACATCCACGACTGAGGGGTCTAACCCCCAGGGAGATGAGCAGGTTCTCGGACAGGAGCAGATAGTAGTTGGCGATGTAGTCGGGATGATGAGATCCTTTCAGCGCATGTACGAGGCACTGATCAGTTGTTTGGACAGAGATGAGGCCAGGGCACCGGCACCCTCTGAGGTTCCACCGCACGCACCGACCGTTACTGGTAGCATTCACCGTGAACTCTAGAAAGTCAAATTTATCGAGTTCTTTGGTGCCCCAGATGGAACAGCCACTGAGGCATGGTTGGAGAACATGGTGATGTGCTTCACACTTAGTGATTATACCTCCAACATGAAGGTCTGCATGGAGGTCTATCAACTAAAGAGGAGCGCTCTACTATGGTGGAAGATGCTCCTACCGCAAATGAACATGGTCGTCGAATTCGTGTCATGGGAACAATTCAAGGAACGGTTCCGAGAGAGGTACCTCTCAGAGGAATTCATTGAGCGTTATCTCAATGAGTTCAATGCCCTATGACAGGGAGGTTGTATGATGCCCGAGTATGAGGCCCATTTTATGGAGTTGCTCCCGTACGCTCTGCACCTTAACACTGAAAAACTTAAGGTCAATAGGTTCGTGTTCGGCCTTAGCGACGACCTACCTGCAAAGGTTAGGATTTTGATGCCCCAAACCTTGTACGATGTCATCCAGAAGGCCCTCATAGCCGAGGAGGAGCTTAAAAGTGGGGGTCAGACCAGGACTCCAGCGAGACTAGCAAGGAAGGTTTCAGTTGGAACCCAGCAACACTAGACACCCACGAGACATACGTCGGGATATCGTGGCTTCCAGAGGGAATCGCTTCACTACACCCCAGTGAATTCCGCCTCAACAACAGACACCTTATCGGGGACCATAGCATCATCAACAACATCACCCACAACAACAACAGTTTAGGCCTATTCAGTAGAACAGACCAGGGTTCCAGGCCGGTGGGCCGTCATCTTATACTTCGGGTACCAGGACTACTGGGCCAAAGAAGAGGTGTTGGACATGTGGGGAGCCACACTACCAACACGACTGTCCTATGGAGAGGATCAGAGCATCCAGATCAGCCAGACCCACTACAGTGGGAGATATGGGCAAGGCCCATCGGATTCATGCAGCGGTGAATAACCGCAAGGCAGAGCACCAGTCAATTGTGCTCGAGACGATAGGTACCGTTGCTGACCAGACCTTTAGTGTTTTGATAGATCCTGGTGCTACCGAGAGTTTCATTTCTGGTGCAGCGTTATAAAGGATTAAGGTAAAGGCAGTTGAACAGGATGAGTTTAGCTTCATAGAGATGGCCTCGGGAGCCAAACAGAGGGTTGGAGGAAAGGTTACGGGTTGTGCCCTTAACCTGGGAGAGTTTGTCACGGGGGCCAACTTGTATATCATGATCTTAGGATCTTATGATGTTGTAATTGGTATGGATTGGTTGGAATCGCATGAGGCGATACTCAACTGTAAGACAAAATGATTGAGCTTGATCAATGACAAGGGAAAGAGACGTGTGATTGTAGGATGGAACCAGGGATTTTCCCTGAGTTTCATCTTTTCCTTACAGTTACGGAAGAGTATGCACAAGGGGTGTAAGATTTATGCAATCCTTGCGTTAAACGAGAAGGGAGTAGCAGAAGGTCTAGAACACCTTCTAGTGGTGAGAAAGTTTGCAGGCGTGTTTCCGGAGGAGTTACCTAGGATTTCGTAGGAGAGGGAATTGGAGTTTACCATAGACCTAAAACTGGGGACTGAACTGATAGCAAGAATACCTTATCGGATGTCGACCCTGGAGTTACAAGAGTTGAAAATGAAATTGAAGGAGTTGTTGGACCTGGGACTGATACGTCCTAGTGTGTCATCGTGGGGTGCACCGGTTATTTTCATACGAAAGAAGGATGGATCGTGGAGGCTTTGCATTGACTACTGTCAACTAAACAAGGCCATGATCAAGAATCAGTATCCCTTAGCGAGAATTGATGATCTGTTCGATCAAATGAAGGGTGTGACAGTGTTCTCCAAGATCGATTTGCGATCTGGGTATCACCAGTTACAGATCAAGGAGGATGACGTCCCTAAGACCACCTTTAAGACGAGGTTTGGACACTACGAGTTTATTGTTTTACCGTTTGGACTAACAAACAGGTTTGGACACCACGAAGTTTATTGTTTTCACCGCTTGACTAACAAACGCTCTGTGGTATTTTATGGAGCTCAAGAACGGTGTTCCATGAATAATTGGACAAGTTTTTCAAGTATTCATCGGACAATATTTTGATCTGTTCTCGGATGACTGAGGAGCATGACGAGAAGCACTTGTGCTTGGTACTGCTGTTGTCCGGAGAGCATAAATTGTATGTAGTTGTCCAAACGCTTCTTTATCAATCGAGGATTATCACTTAGGGCATGTCATTCTGACGGTATTGTCAGAGCCGCCTGGTCGAGGCTATTATGGAATGTCCCGTACCGCACGGTGAATGTCATAGAAGTGTAGCTCTTTTATGGGTTTGAAGGGTGATAGCATCGACGATTTGTCGCAGGGATTTCAACATAGAAAACCCCGGACTACAAAATTATAGAAGAAAAAACAAGTTTTGTTTGGACCGAGAAACGTACCCATACTGTGAGGCTTGCTGAGTTGTTAACAACAACGCCGGATACCAAAGGTCCCCAACATGGATGCACTTCTGGTATGCACAGATGCATCCAAGGAAGGTTGTGGGCAGCCCTGATGCAAGACGGATCTGAAAGGATTGCCTACCAAGCTACCTTTGAGGAAACCGAGAAGGCATGAGGAGAACCACGCCGACGATGATTTGGAGTTATTAGCCATCATGTATGCCTTGGAAGGTTTGGAGACACCACCTTGTTGGATGAAAATTTGAACTAAAGACTGATCATTGTGGACTACAACACATTTTATGCAGTGACCTCGAATGCACAACGACGCTATCTTAATTTCTTAGCGAGTGTGAATTTGATATTACTTACATAAAGGGAACAAGGAACCGAAAGTGGCATATGCTTTGAGTCGAATACCACGCATCTTTTCGTGTTTCCTCTTCATACTAATCTATGTGAAAATATTCTAACTTTACAACGCGGATGACAATCGTACAAAGAGGTCGAGGGTTTTATTGGACAAAACACAATGATGGTACCCATAATGATATGAGGGATTTTCATTTGACAACGATGGTTTATTGAGGTTTAAAAGTCGGATTTAATGCACTCACCCTAAATGACAAGTTGAGGTGATGTTGATCCCGAAAGCGTCTGCTTAGAGCGCTTTACATGGCTCAACGAGTCATGAAGATGAGAGGGTGCGACCTTAAGCCCTTATTCTTTGGAAGTGGGAATGAAGGCATACATAGTCAGCTGTGTGGCCAGATGCCCTCAATGCCTGCCTGGTGCAAAGGCTAAAACATAGACAATCTGGCCAGATTACTACAACCGTGACGCTTATTTCGAATCAAAATGGGAGGTTATTTCACATGGATTTCATTGTTGTATTGCCACTCACCTGGAGGAGACATGACCCGATTTTCATAGTAGTAGACATCTCATCAAGAGTGCTTCACTTTATTCCCCGCGGCATTACCACGACGTGCACCGGCTATCATAGAGTTTTCATCGCTGAGATTGTGAGGCTACATGGCGGACCTAAGAGGATTAAGTATCCAATCAAGGATCGCTTGTTTACTATAATGATTTTTGACGAAATTTTGGCAGGCCTTGGGAACCCAACTTAACTTTAGTACCGGCTAGACAAATCTTGAGACCGACACAAGAAGACATTGCACGAATGAACCAAACCTGGAAGACATGTTACGCATGTATGAGGGATGGACCAACAGAAGCGTTGGGAGGAATTTTGCCTCTAGTAGAGTTCTCTACAACAACATACCAAAGCACCATTAAAATGGCACATTCTTCAGCTTTTACTCGCTTAATTATGTCGACGCCTTGAGCTCTGGATCGGCTTGAGGATGGACTGTGGACCAGAAGCTTTCTCAAGAAAATGGAAGAGCAAATGAAACCATAAGACAAAGGATTAAAGAAGCAGAGGATCGACAAAAGAGTTATGCCCAGCAGCATCCTAGCCCAATTCATGTTATGGAATGGGTAGATCCGCAGTCTTATTACCAAGCTAAACCGCATAAGCAGCTACATCGTTTGGGAAGGGAGCTAAACTCTCCTAGGTTCATGGGACCTTTCAAGATTGTGGAGAGAAGGGGTCCCGTGGCCTATCGACTAGTCTTGCCTGATTCTTTAAGGCTTATGCATGATGTTTTCATGTATCTATTTTGAGACATTATATTAGTGATCCTGCCACATGTGATTTATTGCGAGTTCCTTACATGTGTATTGGACGGAGGCACTCACCTACTGTTTCTGGCCCACATATTAGATCATCGCGTTAGACAATTACTTACATCAATGGTAGACCGTGTCAAGGTCTAGTGGGGATAATTATAGTCCGCGACTGTGACCTCCTGAGGACGATAGCATATGCCTGGTCAGCTTCTATTTTGTTTGATAGATATTATGATACCGTGGATACACTTATTTCCAAGATTTATACCATGAAACTTCAAGATGAAGTTAGACCAAGAGGGGTGTATGTAACATCCCCTCTTAGCGCACCGAGAAAAACTTATTCTTTGAGGACACTTGCTCGTAAGCGATCCATACTATTATGATATTAAAACATTTGTTCTTGATGAGGCGCTATGATAGATGACCGGGAGGTTTACTGCATTGACATAGACAGTGCTATTGACTTGGTTTCACTGGAGTGTGTAGGGTTTTGGACCTTGAGGATGCAGAGACGATGTAACTCCTTGACCATGGACTTACCGGGAGTGTGCTTAGCTGGGGTTTGATTGTTTCATCGCGGATTTTAGTACATTGATTAGATGATATGATGCAAACATGCCTGCATGATTGTTTATGATGCGTGATGATGATAGCTTCCGACCGCACCTTCACATATGGAGGCAAAGGGCCACACACGACACGGAGAGGTTGAGGGAGAGGTGTGGATAACAACTCGCCATTCTACTAGCACTCCCACCATGGCCTGCGAACCATAGGTTAACAATTACCTAGTTCGAGGACTCAACATGTCGTGAGGGCAGCATCAGCGAAGTCGCTGTAATGATTCTATGGCACGCAATAAGCGGGGCCTTATTCCTTAGAAGCCCCATTCCCCACAAGTTCACTCGAAGAGTGTCGACCTGTGGGTTATTGATATCTACCAATCGCTGATCCATGTGCGGATATCTAAATACCTAATACTTTTCCAAAATGGCTCAAAACAATTTTCAGCCACTTCGGTAATTTACCATTTTTAGCGTGTTTTCACCTCCTCGCCATTTTGAGGGCCTTAAATGAAGGTTTTTGAGGATCGAAGTTCTCAATGATAGTCAAGGCATGATTGAGCTCCCCAAAATGAATCTCCTCGACGATATCTTTCCCCAACGAAGCTATCACACGCCTAAAATGGAGATCGTAGACAAAAGTTACGACCCGGTTGATAACCAACTTACCCAAACGGGGCCCACATGATTCTTGGGCTTTCCATCTCCTAGGGTTAGGTTTTTGGATGTCTCAGGATTCATGGAATTCCCCGACATTGCAAAAAGGCCTGCAGCCCATTAAATCCATATCTTCGCTAATGGCTACTCACATCTCTTCTCAGAGGAGCCGCCACCATTCCAAAGAAGCTTGTTTCCTACCGCGATTTTACGCTTCATCTTATTTCTCGCTATTTTAATAAAACCGCATCAGATTCTATTATTTTTGTGTTAAGCACCTATTAATCACCTTCGCGACTCTTAAGGCTCTCCCCATGTCAAACATTGGTGGAAAAATACCGGGAGCAGAGTTCACAGAGGATTCTGGAATATATAATGAGCCCACTTGGGAATTTTTGTGGATGTGCTCAAGGAACAATACCACCCTATCAAAATTTATGACGAAAATACACGCGAGATGGACCACACTACTTTACAAGAGAGGGCCAAGCAGCTTTTAGTTCACCAATACCTTCCATACCTGCGCATTGCTAGGGTATCAAGACTCTCGAATCCATTATCGGTTCTGAAATACCATGGGCTCTGCCACGCATACATCCAAACCTAAATGGATTTTCCTCGACATCTCATCACCTCTAGTCGCTTTCGATATGTCGCTAAAATTGAGCAGAAATTTAAGCACCAAAACAAATGGGAATTCGGTCCGCGAACTGCCAGAACAACCAAAGCATGACAAAGACGCCCCGAACAACAATCTCCAAAACCACCCAAGACACGTGAAGGGTCACTCTGAAGACAAAGAAGGACACCGGAAAATGGTGCTTATTTCCACAAAAGCCCTCGCACAACACCGAAGGAATGTCGCCCAAAAATGTACCACAGGTCGGTGATCAAAGACACGAGCCAACTCCGCATTCAACTGGGATTTTGAAAATAATGGAAAAGATCATCGACGCAGACTTCATCGCTATTGTCGCGACTGCAGAAATTCAACCGTAAGAACCAACAGATCCTCAAGAGGGGAAGCACCTTTTTCATTCGCTGGGATAAGTGAAGGGGACCCCTACGATTTTATTGTTGATAGCGGAAATAAGAAGAACCTCATCTTAGCAGAGGGTCGGCCAAACGCTTGGGATTGTCGACAACACCACACACCCGCAACCATATTAACATTGGGTGGTCACAAGGATGAGATCTTCGTCACCAAATAGTCGATTGGTCATACGGCATCCAACCCTCAAGGATGAGGTATTATGTGATGTTGCCCCAATCGATGTCTCCGTGATGTTCTTTTGGGCCAGCCTATATGTGGAAACACCATGCTATCTATGAGTCCGACCTCAGAAGTGTCATTACTCAAGCGTCATCTCTATAGGTTACCAGAGGTAGTTCCAAATACAACCCCACCTAAACAGTACGCAAGGTAGTATCTCATAATTAGAAAATTCATCTTCCACACCACCAGCAGAACTAAGGATACCGCAACACCACAGTCACAAAGCACCTTCTATCCAAATGTAAGGTATGTCGACAAGGTTGAAGCAGCATGAAGATTCCTTCCCAGACACAAATATCTAAAACAACCGGGGATCAAGCAAAAGGTCCAAACCTTCCAAATGGCCGTGTTCATGACAATGATTTCGACAAATCCAGCAATGGATTCTCCAAGAAGACAAGTACCACCAAGATGCAATTCGACAAATTTTTCCTCTCCCCCTGAACTCAACAGCGAATGGAGACCATTGCTTCCTAAGGAGGGAGGATTGATCCGGTGGATATCTGGGCTATCCATTATTTTCCAAATGGCTCAAAACAATTTCTTTGCCACTTTGGCAATTTACTACTTTTTAGCAGTTTTTCACCTCCTGTGGCCATTTTGAGGGCCTGAAATGAAGTTTTTGAGATCGAGGTTCTCAAAAACGGAGATCATATGCAAAGTTAATGACCCGGAAGTTGATGCAACTAACTTACCCAAACCAGCCCACATGACTTTGCTTCATCTCCTAGGGTTAGGTTTTGATGTCCGTGACTTATGGCATTCCCGACATTGTAAAGGCCTCCGAGTTCATTGTAACCATCTGGCGAATTTTAGTAGTCACTACATCTCTTCTCGATGTCGCCACCATTCTTAGCGAAGCCTTTCACTCATTTTACAAAATTGCATTTCTTTCTAATAATAGAAATCGTGGTACATCAGATCTCCTCGTTTATGGTTGCATCTCTAATATATTTCTGCTATATTACTGTATATACGCGATAACTTTGTGCATTTCTTTATTATATTCTCCGCCTCTTTACTTCGTACAAAAATAATCCATCAATCACCAAGAGGTGAGGGCACCCTTAGATCACATGGTGCATCCTCAAGGGCACGCTATGAAAAAGAAACAAAGAGGTGAGTGGCACCCTTGGAGCACGTGGTGCATCCTGAAGGGCACGTCGCGCAAAGGAACCGATGAGGCGAGTGGCACCCTTGGAGCACCTAGTGCATCCTGAAGGGCACGTCGCGTTGATGATGATAGAGGGTTGAACCTAGATGGCCCTAAGACATTTAACACATTAAGAAATTTTAAAACAACTCCCCTAATTAAATGTCGCCCAGTTCAAAATCTAAGTCCTATGTCTGAAACTTTGCTAGGCATAAAATTTTGTGTACCCTTGAGAAAACATCTCTAAAAATTTAAAATAAAAACCATTTAAGTAATAATTTTTGTCTTCATAAATTTTTGGGGTAAATTGAAGAGAGTAATAATTTAATTAAAAGATGTGGATATAAAACATAAAGAAGAATTTAATTATTTAACTTGTGAAAGTGTAAAATATATTAAATTATTAATAAAAAGGAAAAGGGGTTAATTTGCGGAACTGCCATTTTGGCTCTAATAAAAAGGGGAAAGAAGGGAATAATAAAAATTAGGAAACTAAGGAATGGAGGAAACATAATAAGGGAAAGAAGGGAACTTATGGTAAAAAGCGAGGTCAACTTAGTAAAGAATCTGCAATAAAGAACCTTCTAAATTGAGCTAAATTAGCAACATCATTTTAGGGAAAGTATTTAAAACCTGTAAGGGAATCTAGGGACGCCTAGGAGTAAAAATAGGAGTAACTCTAGGTGGGTGAGGGAAATGAGACAATTTAATAAATTAAAGAAAACAGTTAATGGAGAAACATGGGGGATGAATGACACTTGTACGAAAGTGAATTTTTAGAAGATTTTATTAAAACTTAAAGTAAATGAAATTTAGGGAAAGTTTGGAAGTTCTAAAACTCTATAAAAGAGAGGAAGGGGGACGAAGAAGGGGATCGACTGTTAGCGTAATGTTACGCTGCTGTATTTGTGACTTGACTGATTTCTTGTGGGGAGTTGGGTTTTCCCATCTCGGATAGGAGTGGTAGCTTGGCCTTGCGAGGCGAGCTGGGAGCTAGACATACCATCTGGATAGTGTGTGGCCCCTTTGTGACTCGGGGGTCTAAGGGGGAAGCAGAGTACCCCTAGCATTTCCTGAGAGGTACCAGTGAGGTCTCGATGGTTGGTGAGCGGGAGCGGCACGGAGTGCATGGATGTCATCCGAGGTGGGCGATAAGGCAATGGTATGATCTTTATTGGGTAGAGTAGAATGCATATTTATTTACTTCGGCAATTAAAATTGTATGGTTGTAAAAACATTAATCCTGCTGTTCTAATCCAGTAAATGATGGAAAATAATGTATACTTTATCTATGCCTCTGTATCATTAAACGTCTACCTCTTTTGTTGTCCTTGGCTAAATGGTTGTCTTGCTCCTTGATGCGTTGATAATCTTGAACTTGATTGATGGCGAAGTTCCTTGTTGTGCGTTTTTTATCGCCGGATAAGTTTTTTTTTTTATGCAATTTGTCTTTGCACAGTAATAACTGTTGAATTCTATCCTCAACTTTTTCCCTTTAGTTGATTGCCTAAAATTTTGTGGTCAACATTCTGGTTGGGGTTATACTATTCTTGGGTTGAAACCTTATGCTTCTGCGTTACTCAATGTGGTTGTATTTTCCTGGATGTTGTATATTAACATATAAAGTATTGTTGTATAGTTTTACATTCAGTCGTTGACAGTCACTGATATAGTTATAATGCATTGTTGTGTATACATGGAGGTGTTGTGATGGTGCATTTGTGCGGTAATAGATATATATGTTTTACCTCTGTTTTTTTTTAATTGATAAAAAAAAATTCTAATTTGTTCTCGCAATTCCATCCTTGGCATTTTGTTGTACGAATGGTTCTGAAAATTCATTTTGACCCAATTTCATCACTGGCATTTTCGTTTGTAAACTTTCGTTCCGACATTATTCCTTGTAAGTCTGTTACTGAAGAAAACTCCCGTCTGGAAAATTCGTTTTTGTAAAGGGGTGCTGTGATTTGTTTCTGGAAAAAAAATTGTGGGGTAATGTGTTCCAAAATTTGGTTGTTTGGAAAATTGGTTTCAGCATGCTACTGGGTAATGGCAGTTAAACTCGATGCCTTTTTGCCTGTGTTTTAGTGAGCCTGAATGCCCTTAGATATCGTTTTTCCTTGCTCTGTGTTTGTTGCTAACTGTGTAATTTAATCTAGAAATCTGCACGCTACAACTATTTACCTTTAAGGGCAGCCAACCCTGTAGGATGAGAACAACGATTGGTTTCTATAGGTGTGATTCCCTTTCTATCGGTATCAATGAATTTTTCTGTGGGTTGAAAACGTCTGATAGAGATAACAACGATCTATACTACCTGAGTGTGAACGCATGGAGTGGTTGTAGCGTGTAGGACCTTTACCATTATTATACCTATGTCTTCCATTTAATTCATATGTCTGAGTCCCCGGGATAGATCTACATCCAATTTATTACCTTAACGACGAATTTAGCATATGCAGAGACCATGGTCACAACTTATCGAATGCTGAGAGCTGTGTAATGGAATGAACACGAGTCCACTTCACTAAATCATCGATGAACAATGATACTGCCGCCTCGACTGACCACCCAGGCACCCATACGGATCTCGTGGATGATTAGAGGGTGACTGCGAATCCCTTGTTTAATTTAGAAAACTGGCAGCAACCCCTTTTAAAAAAAAAAACCTATTAGCATTAATTAAGAGACAGTTGTATGACAACGTTTATTTAATACTTAGCTTGGGAAGGCCAAGGAAACTTACCCCTGCATTCTGGGCAGTGAATGTTGACGACACCCTCCTATTCTTTCGCAATTATAGAAACACTCCCTGCTGCGCCTCCGACTTGCTCCATTTTGGCATTTATGGTAATTTAGTTGGTGACTGGAATTTATGATTCTATTCTTGATTATTGTCGAATAGTCAATCAGATTGTAAGGATGGACAATGGTAATTGCTACTTTCTTTCCCTTGATGTCGTGCTGAGGTTCATTCGTGCACTCAATGTTAACAGTAGCCTTCCACCTTTTTAGCTAAAGTTGGTTAGTGTTATTACCTCCAGTTAATTTATAATAAATGTACTATTACTGTAATCTAGGATTTAATGTATTTGAAGGTTTGGGTATTATTGAGAAAAGGTGTTAAGAAAATGTAGTTTGGTTTATAATTCTTTATCTGTTGCTAGGGTTATAAATGAATTGGTTCTATTGTTCCTTTCTCTTAGAACTAGATATTTTTGTATATTCTATTTTGAATGTGAATGGTCTTGCAACAATTGATTTTTTTAAAAGAGATAAAAGTACTTCTTAAGATATTCTTTATTATTTCCATCATTTTAAGTTAATTTTAATGTTAATTTTATAATGATTGTGTCAAATGATTTTAGGATATTTCGTTAATTATTGATCTATAGTTATGTTAATTATTGCGTTAAATGACAATCATAACTATCCATTATATTTACAATTATAATTAATGACTAATTATCTCGTTAAATGTTAAACCAATCGAAGTTTCAGAATTTTACTAAAGAGTCCCTTGAATGTTGTTTCAGAGGGTACCTTGATGACGAATTATGATCTAAAGTTGCGCAATGGAATGGCCTTAAGAATCATAGATTGTAGCCCCTTGTTTAATTAATGATGTACTGGGTGGTAAACCTTTTTTGTGTGCTTGGTCTGCTTGTGTCGGGTGGGATGTAGACACCTCCATGTTCCTCAGAACAGTCGCCAACCCTGAG
>SNQJ01S0000760.1:12801-30330 GCA_010110895.2 Picea sitchensis | reverse complement strand
ATATATTTGTTATTTTTGGAATTCAAAATATCAATTTATTGTCTCATATTTGATTTCTCTTATATTGTTAAATATGATACTGTTAATTTATGTTAATTTCTCAAAATATCAATTTATTGTCTCAAATTTGATTTCTCAAAAGGTTAATTTATGTTTTACGATATTGTTTTATACTATTTTATAGGATTTGTTCAATGAGTGTTTCACTACAAAGATTATAAGACTTTGTTCTTATTTTAGTAATATTGATGTTCTTCTTTAAGCTAGCTATATAACATAAATATGGCTTTCATATTATAACTTTTGTCTTTATAGGAAATTAATTTTTTGTTTATAACTTTTGTCTTTAAAAAGTGGCAAAGTTGTTAGTTTTGAACTAATGTTTTGTATATTCTCCTTTTTACAATGCATTAAATTAAGCATCAAACTCTTAAATACTTTTCTACTATGTATTAATTTAAATAGTTCCTTTTATGTTCACTGTGGACTGTTCAAAAACACATGATAAAATTCAACATGTTTAATTGTGGACTATTCTTGGGCCTATGGGGACTCATAAAATTCAACATATTTCATTTTGGACTGATAAAATTCAACATAAAGCTGAAATCTTTGGTCTATCCTACTATAATTTAAATGCTTCATTTTATGTTCACTGTGGACTATTCAAAAACACACATAAAATTCAACATATTTCATTGCGGACTGTTCTTGGGCCTATGGGGATTGATAAAATTCAACATATTTCATTGTGGACTGATAAAATTCAACATAAATTTGAACTCTTGGGTCTATCCTACTATGTATTAGTTTAAATGCTTCATTTTATGTTCACTGTGGAATGTTCAAAAACACAGAAAAAATTCAACATATTTCATTGTGGACTATTCTTGGGCCTATGAGGACTCATAAAATTCAACATATTCCATTATGGACTGATTAAATTCAACATAAATATGAACTCTTGGGCCTATACTACTATGTATTAATTTAAATGTTTTTTTTTTTATGTTCACTGTGGACTGTTCAAAAACACATGATAAAATTCAACATATTTCATTATGAACTATTCTTGGACCTATGAGGACTGATAAAATTCAACATATTTCATTGTGGAATGACAAAATTCAACATAAAGATGAACTCTTGGGTCTATCCTACTATGTATTAATTTAAATGCTTCCTTGTATGTTCACTATGGACTGTTCAAAAACACAGATAAAATTCAATATATTTCATTTTGGACTGTTATTGGGCCTATGGGGACTGATAAAATTCAACATATTTCATCGTGGACTGATTAAATTCAACATAAAGCTGAACTCTTAGGCATATACTACTATGTATTAATTTAAATTATTTATTTTATGTTCATTGTGGACTGTTCAAAAACACATGATAAAATTCAACATATTTCATTGTGGATTGTTCTTGGGCCTATGGGGACTGATAAAATTCAACATATTTCATTGTGGACTGATAAAATTGAACATAAATCTGAACTCTTGGACCTATGGGGATTATTATTACTCATTTCCTACTTTTCCATAAAAAATTGATGGTTGCGGGAGATTCCAAGGTCACTATCGATTGGATAAATTCCAAATCCAATATGAACTTCATATATCTCAACAACTGGAAAGACAAGATCAGAAGCTTAAATAATAGATTTGAATCTATCAAATTTATGCACGTACATAGACATTTCAACAAAGTAACAGATAAGATCAGAATCTTAACTAATAGATTTGAATCTATCAAATTTATGCACGTACATAGACAGTTCAACAAAGTAGCAGACAACCTCTCCAAAAAGGCACTCAAAGGAAATTTTGGCTGGCTCTTTTATGAAGAAATTGTTGATGGAACTGTTGCATGTACAAAAAAGTTTTACATTTTATAGCTTGGATCTTTACAGATATCCCTTTTTTGAATAATTTTGTATATGACACTAGATGACTTTTTATAACTTTACTACAATGTAAAAATGTGGAAGGAAGGAAAGACTACATATATTTTTTGATCATAACTTTCTAGATCCATATGTAACAAAAAAAATCATTTGGTTCTAATAGAATAGCATTGAAACTGTTATTTTTGCATGAAAACAAAAGAAAGAACTAAGAAAATTAATGTAAGAAGACATAGAAAGAAATAATCACTTGAACAAATGGAAGAATGAAGAAATCCACTATAAATATTACAAAGTAAGAGAGACACACACAAGGTGCTCTACACACACTTGAATTTGAACCTAGTACATTTACATGGTCTTTATCATTTCAACATTTTTAGAGAGACATGGTCTCACATTTACATCAAAATATCAGTTTACATGAACATCTCAATGGAAGTTTTTAATGGTCTTTGAATTCACCTTCTTTCTCATACGGACAACTATGAGAAAACTAAAAAGATGATAACAAAAACATAAGAAGAGATAGAAGAGATAGAAGAGATCACTCATGTAATATTTTGTCTTGTCTTGATTTTACTTGCACTATGTTTATTTATATAAAATATTGGATGAAATAATTTCAATGTCCTATTTCTTGATTTCAAAAAAAGTTATCAAATTTTATAGTTTCTTATAAAATTTCAAAATGTAATATTCAAGAAAATGTGAAATAAAAGAAATTAAATTTTATAGTTGATCAAATTTTATAGTTTCTTATGAAATTTCACAATGAAATATTCAAGAGAATGTGAAAATAAAAATTATAGTTTCTCACTTATAATTTAAATTTTGTTGATATAGTTTCTTATGAAATTTCACAATGAAATATTCAAGAAAATGTGAAATAAAAATTATAGTTTCTCACTTATAATTTAAATTTTGTTTGATTTGGAAATATGGTTGAAAATAGTCAAAACAAGTCATCAAATTTAATATAAGTGATCTTCATTAAAATTTAAATTGATATTAAAATTTATCAGAATTTAAAGTTTTTCTAAGCCATCCATAGTCTCTTATAATGACATGGAAATGGGTCCTAGTTTTGATATGAAGTTATCATTTTCATATGAAAAAACATTGAACAATCAAATTGCAAATAATGAACTCATTTATCCTATATGTAGTAAATTGGTTGTACATGCATTAAAGGATTTGTGTATATGATTTGGATAATTTGTAGGATTAAAGTATAATCATCCAAAGTGTTATCACCAAAATTTCATATGCAAATGGTTACAGGAATCCAACATTTTCAAAACACTCATTAGCTCACTCATGGACCAAAAATGCATTTCCAAAAGGTCCAAAACTATACAACCAACAATAAAATCATCATGCGCTAAAACTACACAAGGCACGCGCGCACGTGCGACAGTCAGGTAATGTCGAAAAAGCACACATGCACCCGATGCGCGACTGTGGACACAAAAAGTTGTGCACACCTCAAAACAACGCATTTATGATATTGGTCGGCATTCCACCCACTTCTGGTTCAACTTCCAAGTTGATTTGACACCCAAATCTCGACTGAATCCGACTGGGGGGTTGGTCAAAGACCTAAAGGTGCCTTAAAGGGCCCCTTGTTCACACTAAGAACTGGTTGCATAATGCCTCAAAGCTATGCTATAAAAAGAGGCCATGGGTGCACTATATTTTCAAGGGAATTCATTTGTATTGTTATGCTTCTTATATTCTCTTAGAGAATCCTCTTTTATTATCAAGAGTATACAATCACCATTTCATTTAGCCATTTATATCACCTCTTGAGTGAATTTGTTTTGGATTCTCTTCACCATTTCATTCTAGTTTGTTACTTGTAAGAAGAGCTCAATATTTGGGGGTCCAAGAGCCCTCCCTTGGAGGAAGAGGGGACCCATATATCTCCCTTTCTCTTTGGTGTTTTCTTTCCACTAATACAATCATTTCCATTGGTGGCATGTGTGTTGGTTATTTTTGTTCTAATCTCTTTATGCACTCTAGTTAAGTTTCTTTTAATGTTCTTAGTTTAATTCCTTGCTTATCCTTTATGCTTTATACTTCTAACTCTTTCCTTCACTATTGTCTTTCCTAGCTAACCAAATTGGGCTTGTAAGCATCTCTATTTTGCTCATTTAGGTGACAAAAGAGACGCAACAGATTGACTTCTCCACTGAGGAAAGGTCTCAATTTCCTCCCCCATTTGGGTTATTTTAGCTCTTCCTTTTGTTTCTTCAACTTGCAGGAACCATAATCGGCCCAAGACGACCGACAAAAAACCAAATTCAAAGCTGATTTGAGAGAATTTCATCTGGAATTTCTTTCACGACCATGTAATAGCAAGTGTGTGGGTGTTATAACCCACAGGCACGTCTTCCGAGTACGTGCATGAAATTCCTTGTGTTTCTCAGCACCCTCTGCGCATTGCGCCCAAAGGCCATTTTTAATCTGCACATTGGTGCTCAATGCACCTCTGTCTACTACGAGACCCACACATCTACCAAGAAAATCAAATATTGTAAGGTTTTTTGTGATCTATTGAAGGCCCATAGCCTTCTCAAAATTGATTTCATGTAGATTGTAACATGCACCACACTTAGATACCCTCTCCATATGAAGGGATTAGTCAAAACATATGCACTTAGGGGGTTAAAATCATTATTTCCTATTTTTCTTTCTTTTTTTCCACATGGATGGCTTGCTTTGATTAAAGTCTAAGTTGGAATAATTCTACATCACATATAAAACTTGCATTGGGACCAGAAATTGGATATCAATCTTTGAGTATGCACTTCTCTCACACCCCAAATCTATCTTGAGAATCATAAAGAGATTGAGGGAAAATTTCATCTCCCTTAAAAAAGACAAAATCTTTAGGAGAGGACAACAACCCCCTCGGGACTCCTCTTAGTTCATTTTTCAAACACATCTTAAAATTGTAAGGGCCCATACATGCCCACATGCTACAAAGATAGGATAGTGATTGAAATTTACTTTCTTAGATTAAATCACTAGGGAGGTTTAAAGGTTTTTTAATGGGCCTATACATGCCCACATATGCACAATCTAGGATAGTTTCAAAGCTTTCTTAGATTAAATCACACTAGGGAGTTAAAGGAATAGTAAGGACCCACATGTCCACATGCTATATTCCAAGGGACTTTAAAACTACGCAAGGTTGTACCAATGGCATTTAGTTAATTAGGTAATCAAGACTTGTAAGGACCACATAAAGTCCACATGCAGCAAGGTGACACCTAATTTATTAAAAAAATTGGCACACTTTCACTTGTTCACACACAAAGTCACTACTCACTCACACAGTTTTCATCTAGAAACGTGGAGGTTGAAGTAAGTTTCCTCCAAAGAGATTCTGAAACACCCCACCCTTTTCTTGACAAAACTATCCACTTCAACTTAATTTCAACGAGATTGGCTCACACCCCCAATCTCTCAAACAACCACATCTAAAGTTTTTCTAAAAACTCACTAAGTTTCCTCCACAAGAGGTGCCAAAAGAATTTTTTTAGTCTAGGTAGGATCTCGGGGATAGGAATCCAAATAAATCCATGTTATCTGGTTCTCACATATTCAAACAGTAGAAGTTGTCAAAAAGGGAACTTTAAAATCCTCCAAGTCAAGTTTTCCTACACCATAAGGTAGGGAGATACCCGTGAAGGGTTGAAGGCTGAGGTATGGTTGTTCTATGCATCCCCCCTTGAGGCACCCACATGTTGGACAGGATCCAGCCCATGACCCATTTCTTAGGGTGAAAATCTAAATGCTGCACTTTGACTGAGGTAACTAGTGACCAAATTTCAAGACATCTACCCAGGTGACAATTGTGGGCTGAAATTGCACCTTGATTGGATTTTGTGTGGCTATTGGAAAATATCACCAGCTCTTTCAGGATATGCACCCTCTACCCCTCATTATAACTAATTACTTCATCCTTCACTAGTTCATCTTCCGGTGGCTTTAGACCCCACTATCGAGTACTATTGGAAGGTCCAGTGCTATTTGAGAGGAATGATGTTATGTCTTTTAGGACATGAGAAGTTGTTTTATTTGTTCTCCCACACAGACAAAATCCACCTACCCACATGCATGCTTATTTATCAAATTGATTTATGTATGATGCTCTTGTAATTACATGCGATTGTGAAGGTTCAAAAATTATAAAGACTCTTGTTCATTTATTTTCTCTCATCCCCACCCGCACACATCCACTTTGCTAGTTGGATATCATAGGGGACCCACAGAATCCCCTTCATTCCAGACACTTGCTAAATATCCCTCCCATTCTAGGGGGAGCTCCTAGTCTTGCCAACTCATCGGCTATACTTTATCACACCCATGTGAGTGCTACTATCTTGGGATCAACTTTACTTGCTTCCACTTTTATTGGGTCCACTTCCCAAGGTAAACCATACACACACTCTCCTTTACATGGAAGTGGGGGGCACACTTCTTCTCAAGGAGGAAGTACAACTCCATCTAACCCTCTTTCATGTTCAAACACACAAAACATTCCCACCATGGTTGGCACTAATACTCCACCACAACCCCAGATGCCATACTTGGCTTCCCTAAACATACCAGATCTGACTAAACTCACTAATGATCCTATATCGCACAACCCCGCATGGCCTGCAATGCCTACCAAACTACCTTTAGACATCCCCAAGATTGAAGGAAAAGAGGGAGACGAACCAACCAACCATATCATGACCTTCCATTTATGGTGCTCCTCCAATAGCATTATGGACGACTCTGTCTGATTGAGACTATTTCAATGCACACTCACTAGCCCATCGATCAAGTGGTATGTAGAAGAAAAATATGGGTCCCATGTGACCTTCGAATCATTGGCCAAAGCATTTCTGAACTTATTTCAACTACCAATTCGTCATAACAACGGTCTTGAATTACTCTCAAATTTTAAACAAACTTATGGCATGCACATTGCTGACCACATTCACGAATGGTGTCGGAAATGCAGCCTCTGCAAAGCTGAAGCTATCCTGCTGCAATGCCTTAACTAGTTTCTCAAATCACTTGTTTCCCTCTTTGCCAAAGATGTGGCCGCCACCTTCCACCAATCGGAAGAAGAATCCATCAGCAAGGCCCAGCAGTTTGAACTCATTTATTCATAGTCAGGGTATTTATATACAGTACTACCTGATGCCCCGAGACCCATGCCATTTGGCCAAGACAAACTTGGGATCTATCACTCAGCAGATGGATTTATTGGTACCACTACACACCATAATTCACACCCCCAACAACCACCTATGTATGAAACACCTCAATATCCACCAGCATATGGAGGAACCCCTTATTATCCTCCTCCCCCTTATCAACAACCATACCCCTTGACCTTTCCTCCACCCATCAACGGACCATCGCCATCACCCACAATACGCCCTGAGGCCCAATCTAGTTCTGGTACCCCCTCTACCTTTTCTTACACCCTAATCACCAGTGAAAGAACCACACCTTCCTATACACCCTACGGATCATTACCATAGAATAATTCATACTCTCCATTTCCAGGTCCTCCCCAACCCATTATTTCTCCACAAGGGAAACCACATGCTGGGGTTAATTTTGTTCAACCCTCTCCCATTCAACAATATCAAAATTTTGAACAACTGAATACGGCTAATCCGGCCCATCAGTCAAACAATGCCAGAAAGAAAGAAAAAAACCGAAAAAATAATAATCTTGTACCAGGAGGAAACTAGAACCAACCCCAGTAGAACCAACCTATCGAGGGAAACCAAAACCAGGGGAACCAGAACCCTCAAGGGGGAAATAACAAAAAACGACAAGGGAATAACAACAACAATATTTGGACAAAATTCCCTTGCGCCCTTTGTGGTGAGTATGTCCATTATACTCACCATTTCCCCCAAATTGTGGACTTCAAATGGATGAAAGAATCCGGAAATGGACCACATTCCCTAGTACCGCTTGCTCCCCAACAGGCCCCACAACAATATGTGCAACAACCCCCCCAACTGTGTTACAAAACCCCATACCGCACCAAGGGGTGATGAACACCCAACAAGAGATGTACCCGACCCACCACAGATAGGACAGTATGCCAACCCATTCCCTCCTACATATCACACTATCCTCCTCACTAGTGAGGAAGAAGTGCTTCTACAAACGCGTAGTCGTCAATACATCGCACCCTCTAACCCTACTCCCACTACCTCGGAGGCCAACCCAGTCACAACTAGCCCACCTTTGATGATTCCATGCCCCAATACTGAAACACCACTTTGCATCCCTCGCATCCCATTACGAAGGAATGTCAACAACTCTCAGGCTAGGGCGGCCCACAATTATAGTCTAGTCGATGACTTGGCACAATCCCTTGTTGCCATGTCAGTTTTAGAAGTTCTTCAAACCTATCCTAGTCAACGAAAGTCATTACTTTCCACTCTGGGGGTAGTCGACCCTGTTTATACTTGACTCATCACCTTCAATCTTGATAGTGGGGAACCTTGTCTCCTCGCTTTGGTCGCTTTCCAAATACCGGTTAAAATCTGGAACATCATAGTACATCGCTGCATTATTGATGAAGGTGCATCTACATGCATCATGTCCAAAACCGTTTGGCAGCAACTTGTCTCTCTAGAGATCATACCATCCACCATTACTCTAAGGGATTATGACAGATGACCCTCGTCTCTTGAGGGAATATTCCAAAATGTCCCTGTCGAACTCGGGGGAAAAACCATTCTTATTGACATTGAGGTTATCGATGCCCCGCTCGATTACAATATTTTGTTTGGTCGTAGCTACATGTATGCTATGAAGGCAGTCGCCTCTTTTGTGCTTCGAACCATGATGTTTCCCCATAACGGAAAAATCATTACCATCGATCAAGTATCACATTATGAGCCTAAGCCTTCATCCAACATCGACAACATCCTCCCTTTTGTCCACACTAATCAAGATTCCTATCCACTCATCGAGATGGGCCTCAGAATTTTTAAGGACTCATCCTTGCTAAGGACATACCATGGAGCACCACCGCTCATCCATCCCTTAGTACAAGTATGTGTCGTCTCCACCAACAGAACGAAAAATGAATATACTCTCCCTCCCACTGAGGCCTCTTTTATCCATGACGTCCCACTAGTCCCAGAAATTCTCCCTCGGGAATCCCCTGGAACTTGTTCAACTCTACCTATTCCTGATCTTCCCCTCCCCCAGGGCCATATCTCAGTTTGGGAAACAGTCCCCCTAGACATTACCCAAATCCCTTTCTTTTACCCCCCACTAGGTGTACAATATTTCCAGGTAGCCACAATGCTCACCCTTCCTAATATGGTGCTAGCAATCCTAGTCAGGTATCTACATCCACCTGAGATGGTCCCTCAACCATCCCTCCCTCCCCAAATAGAAGGAATCCCAATGCAGATTCTAATACTTACCCCCACCATCCCACCCACACCCCCACTCACTAGCACCCCTGCTACAACGGGGGGCATACGAAAAAATAAAGAGCCCACCGCTCCACTTCCCCCACGTATCTAACCTCCTTGCAGACTATGCGAGAAAGATGGACACCCCACCAACAAATTCCCATCTCTACCATAGCTATGCAATCTAATTCAAATCCCTCAAGCACCACCACCACTCATCACTTCATCTAGTACTGTCGCTATCTCCCCTAACACAAGTAGCAAAGGACTGTGAACCAAATTCGCATGCGCCATCTGTTCGGAATATGACCATTATACACACCATTGTCCAGCGTTACCTCAATTCCGACAAACGTTAACAACAGTACCAGATCTTTCAGCAAGAACCCACCCCATCTACATCATCCCCAATACATGTCACCGACATCCATTATGTCATGACCTCAGTCAATGAACGTATGAGTTGTCCTTTCTCTCTATGTGAATCACTTTATCATTTCACATATCAATGTCCTATGATCATTGAATACAGGCATCACCAAATGGCCCTTATTCAAAACCCTACACCCCCCCTCCAGCAGAACCAATGAGTACCCCTACCCAATCACTTGACGTGGTTCATATCTTCTCACCCGAACCTGCGGCCCTCCCTACTCCCCCATGGTTCCTGGATGATTTATATGAGGATTTTCCCCCGAATACCCCCAACTCTCCAATTCATTTCCCCATAGAAATTCTATGCCCAACTACCATTTTCAACCCACAGTATCTTGATATTTGGTTTATGTCAAGCGAACCATCACAATCCCCTTGCATTACCCCCCTTTCTTCTTTACCATCAGAAGACAACTACACAGTGACAATCACCAATGTCACTCCTCTAGATCCCCTATATTCTCGACACTTCCACTGTGACGAAGACATCCTCGAGGAGTTAACTACAACCAATTTCCCATGGGATGCACTCCACCATAGAGTGCTCTTTCTTTCACAGGAAGCCTTCGCACTTCCTAACCGAAACCCCATATACGCAGTTGAAACCAAATATTTTCTCCCATCGGGGCATATAGATTGGTTCAATAAACCTATCCCTACCCCCGATGCTTTTGAAGAAGGCAACATGGCCAATATTTACCCCACCATCAAAATCGATATTTCCATCAACTCTGGAATTGTAGAGGAAATCACCATCGGTGCTGCATGATCTCCTGAAGAAATCACCACCTACAAATCTCTCTTCCAGGAGTACCGGGACATTTTTTCCTGGTCATAGATAGAGATGTCTGGCCTTGATCCCTTTATTGTCGAACATCGTATAGACACTTGGCTTGATATCACACTTGTCCGTCAAAACCAGTGTCCGCTACATCCATCTAAAATAGCAGCCATCAAGACTGAGATTGACAAATTACGTGTTGTTGGGATCATCTACCCCATTGCCTATACGTCATGGGTCTCCAACCCTGTCCTTGTTAACAAAAAACAAGGCACCATCTGTGTCTGTATGGACTTTCGCAATCTCAATCATGCCTGTCCCAAAGATAACTTTCCAATGCCCTTCAACAACCAAATTATCGATGATTTCACTGACCACAAGGCTCTGTCCTTCATGGGCGGTTTCTCTGGCTACAACCAAATTCAAATTCACCCAGCTGATCAATACAAAACTGCATTCACTACTCCCTGGGGAACCTTTGCGTATCGTTTCATGCCTTTTGGCCTCAAGAATTCCAGCACCACTTTCCAACGGGCCATGACATACATCTTTCATGATCTAGCTCATATCATCCTCGCATACTTGGATGACCTCACAACTCGATCCAAGAAACACACTCAGCATCTCGATGATCTACGAATCATCTTCCACAGGTGTCATCAATACAACATCTGCTTGAACCCTCTCAAGTTCATTTTCTGCGTCACTGTTGGGTGCCTCCTTGGGTTCTTCCTTTCCCAACATGGCATTACCGTGGACCCCCTCAAAGTCCAAGCCATCACAGAAATTCCACCTCCTTGAAATTTATGCCAACTGTAGAGCCTACAAGGCAAAGCTAACTTTTTACAACACTTTGCCCCAGATTACACCACTCGTGCACACAACTTCCTTCGCTTGCTACACCACGACATCCCATTCCACTGGGATGAACATGCCCAAACCACTTTTGACGATCTTAAAGTGGCACTCCCCATGCCCCGTTGATTATTCCACCCGACTATAACTGTGACTATATCCTCTATATATCGACCTCATCCATCTCAGTAGCAGGAGTTCTCGTCCAAATAGGGGATGATGATCGTGAGCATGTAATTTACTACATTAGTAAAAATATTTCAGGGACCCCCTTGAAATACAATCATGAAGAGAAACTAGCCCTTGCAGTCCAAAAACTGCGCCATTAGATTCTTCTTCGAACCACCAAAGTCATAGCATATTCCAACCCCATGCAATACTTTCTCAGTCACTAACAAATCAACAGTAAATTTGCCCGATGGATCATCATCCTTCAGGAGTACGACCTCGATTTTTCAACACCCAAGAGAAAGAAAGCCCTCATCCTCGCCAAACTCATCATGAAATTTCCCTTCGATACTACCAGTACCCCCGTCAATACCGACTTCCCTGAGGAACATCTCTTTTACATCCCCTCGGATGACCCTTGGTACAATGATATTGTCATCTACCTCTGAACAAAGAAATTCAGAAACCACCTCTCCTGAGACGATCGTTGATGTATTTGTCAACAGGCTCCTCTCTACCTCCTTATCGGTGATATCTTATATCGGTGAGGGGTCAACACTGTACTCCATCAATGTTTGACTATCGATGAGGTCGATCGATTCTTGAATGATTGCCATAGTGGCACTTGCAGGGTCCACCTCTCAGGGATGTCCACCACTCAGAAAATCATTTGCGTCAGCTACTTTTGGCCCACCTTATTTCACTACTCCATCCACACAATGAAACAATGCGACAAATGTTAGCTATATGCCCACAAAGAAAGAGAAACACGTGATCTTCTACACCCAATCATTATTTTTGGCCCCTTTTGAAAATGGGGCATAGACTTCATGACTTGCAACCCTCTATGTAGAAATGGACACAAATACATCATAGTGGCAGTCGATTACTTCACCAAGTGGGCTGAAGCCATGCCTACCTTCAACAACATCGTTGACATCACAACACACTTTTTCTTTAGCCACGTCATCTCCCTCTTTGGAGTCCAGTTATATCTAGTCTTCGATCATGGGAAACTCTTCAAGAATGAGATATTTATCGAACTCTCCTCTCGATTAGGCTTCTCCCATGAGTTCTCCTCCCCATACTATCCTCATTCAAACGGACAGGTAGAAGCAGTGAACAAGGTCCTCAAAACCATGTTGCAGCGCACAGTTAACAAACATAAGACCAATTGGTATCATATGTTATTTTCCGCGCTATGGGATTATCGTACGGTAGTTAAAACTGCCATTCGTTTCACACGATTTCATCTAGTCCATGGGGTTGAGGCCACTCTTCCCATCGAATGTAAGATTCCCACCTTATGCATCGCTATTGAGCTATTACCCGACACTGCTCCAATGGAGAAGCGTTTGCTGAAATTAGAGTCCCTGGATGAAGATCGTCGATCTTCATTACAGAACAATGAGGCAACCAAGAAATGGTCAAAGACCACCTTTGATCGCCATGTCAACCTTCGCTCATTCAACGAAGGTGACCTCATCCTTGCTTACGATATCGCTCCTGATACCCTCAACCATGGAAAATTTGAGTCACTATGGCATGGACCTTACATCATACAACATTGCCTCACTATAGGCACTTACATTCTGGCCTCTCCCGAAGGCCACCGTCTCAAAGCACCCGTCAACGGATTGTACTTAAAGAAATTTTACGCCTGAGCATAGCCATTCTACACTAGGATTTTCCTTTTTTTGTATGCTTTTTTGTAGAGTTTTTAGTCTTCTTTTTCCATGCCTCACTTCTAAACTACCATTTGTGTTATTGATGGATTCCTCCTCCATCAACCTACCACATCAGTTACGTCGATGGAGCTAGCCATTTGACAGAGAATCTCTCTTCTGTCGCTTGGGCCCTGTATTCACCCTCACATGAGCTCCTCCACTCCAACGGCATATGCTTGGGTTCAACAACTAATAAAAAAGTAGAGTACATGCCTTCATTGGCATCCTCGCTGAGGCCAGCCATCGCCATATTCGTTACCTTAGTGTTTTATTAGATTCCCAACTGGTTGTCCTCTAGCTCAACAATGTGTACCGTATCCGCGATCCTTGCCTCTTCCGCAAATACCTGCAAGTTAGACTTTTATCTCGACATTTTGATTCCATCACATTTACACATATTCCAAGACAATTGAATCAAATAGAAGATAATATGGCTAACCTACTATTAGATTGGCATTTATCACATCAAGATACCCATATGCATACATAAATCATCAATAGTCTCTCAACAATATATAGATTAGACATCATAAAAAAGAATTAAAAAACATCAACAAAAGTGAACACCACAAAAATGCCAAAAATGTATATCCATATATATATATCAGTCAATGTGTCATCATTGTTTACAAAAAATAGTACATCAAGTACAACATCCATAGGTAGGTAAACCACCTTACCCCTATAGATACAAAACAGTGCCATACCATCATACACAAAATGGGCTCACCAGCCTATATAGATACAAAACATACATAAATACATGGGCACTCATGGCGCCTCTAGAGCTCCACCACCTGGACCTCTCTCTGGAGGAGGGGCCCCACCAGCTAGGGGTCCCTAAGGTCCCGGAGGCAGTCACCCAGTCATCCCCACCCCCTCTACATCCACTTTCCAAACCATGGTCCTCCATGCTACCGGAACACCCACACACTGCTCTAGGACCCCCTCATCCAGGATCCATGACCACATTCCCTCAGGCACTCCCTGTAGTACCGCCTCCAAGCGATGATGAATATCCTCGAACTCTTCTCGGGCCTCTGTCAGAGGAGCATGTGATGGCCCTTCACTGGGGTCATCAAACCGGCATTGCCTAGCCGCTCTCTCATCCTTAATAGGCCTTGCCCTAGCATCATCCTGCCACCATCTCTCTCCCGTCGGGGGATCTCCCCGTGGAGGTCTCATCGACCCCTGATGAGTCGACGCTCTAACCAACTCAACCTCACGCCTGTGAGGTCCAACATCTGCACACACAACAAACAAATGGTAGCATCAACATCCATCTATACATAACAAACATGCTATACTATCTAAATATCAAACCATCAAATATCACATCATACCTCTATGGTCGAACACCTCTCTTGGGGGTAACACCATCTCTGGATCATCCTGAAAGTCCACCCCAAAATATGGATATCGCAGTATGACTTGTGGAATCTGATGCCACACTTGTGTAGCCTCAGTCATGAAATAGTGGCCACCCTCCCCACCACCGTGATGAACCAGGATTTTCGCCCACCATCTCAATCGCGACTCTCGCACACCAGTTGCACTCAACAACACTCTAGGGCGCAATAATGACACCCTTTCAAAAAACCATGTCACCAAGGTAGACCCAAAGGAAAACTCCCCCGATTCAGTAGCACACCACCTATCAAGTTTCCCTACCATCTTGGCATGGAACATCAAGCCCGAGGCAAAAAGCTCGCCCGCCAGTGCCCTCTCCATGATCCTCAGCTGACCTCCACTGATCCGCTGAGTCGTGAAATATCCGTAGACTCTCACAATAATCATTGCAATGCAACGATGTACAAGATAATACATCGCCCTAATACCAACCACAGAGCCCAACATAAAGTTCTCCCCCGAACAATATCTCGGGGCTAAGATAGCCAACTATCCATCCCCAGGTACTACAGGCTGCGCCACTAATGGGGTTCCTCAAAAAGGGATCCCAGTCAGAAAATATAAATACTCCATTGTAGTGAAGGCTAGTTTCTCACCCCGCACCATAAAGCAATGTAGGTCGGGGCTCCACATCCTAATCAGAAACTGCAAAATATACTCATGTGCCCACACTAGCGAACACTCAAAAAACTTCAACAACCGATAAACTGCCAAAGTCTCTCGGACTGCCGACTCCTCATCCCTCACTACCTCTCTCAGGTGTGACCAGTCCCTCTCTCTCAAATGAACCGACATTGTCCAAATGGTCACCTGCATCCACATATATGATACTTGATTAGCCATCACAACCCATAAAAACATCAAAATCTCCAAAAAATATATGTTTTTAGATGCTTCAGCTTTTCCTCAAAGGCACGATTGTTTTTCCCCACAGGTTCACACACATGCATGCCGGTTCATCCCCACAGGTGAGCACACATGTGTGCCTATTCATCCCCCATTCGCACACTCATGCGCGACTGTTGGCCATACAGAGGTGCATTCATGCGCCTTTGTCACACATATATGCACACATCATAGCATGCCAATTCACTACACAATTGCACACGCATGTGTAGCTTTTAGGAATACAGACGTGCATGCATGCATTGTTGTGCCTTGCATAGGATCGCATGCCATGCATGCCTTTTTTCCCCATTAAGGTGCCCCCGTGTGCGGATGTCCACATTATAGGTGTGCACCCGTGCGCGTGAATTTCTCAATCTCCCACGCACTAGGTGGCCCACACCCACAAAACCCCCTGTACGACCCTTTGTATAGGTCCTACCCAGAAACAAAAACCCTAATTCTATGCAGGAGGATACGACAACTAACCTAAACTCGTTGATCCTGAATCGACTGCCTTGATCTCTCAGAATCTCCAAATCTCCTCTAAAATCACTCGTCCACTCAATAAGATAGCAGGTACAAATGAGGTGCCATTGTGGGCCCTACAAGTATATATAGTCCATTTTTCCAACCTTCCAGACTCAATTCTGAGAGCTTCGGGCGTCTGTTTTTTGATCCATCTTTAGCCACAAGATCAAGACCCTGCCACCTACACAATTTCATTCCCGAGGTCATTTTCCACCCTCAGCCCCCGGGGGGAATTTTTCTCATCTGACGCTTAGGTATGCATGCTTACATTCACATATTATTGAATAATTGTTATATGATCTTTCTCTTCAGATATTGTTCACGTCGGGTATTCAGTTTTCATGTGTGCAGGTACCTGATCATCATACTTCAGCAGTATCCCTTCAGATATATCATCACCACCTGCATGTATTCATTCCCTCTGAATATCAAATTGCATCTCCTAGTGACACCCACTGATCTTTGCCTCTAGGATCCCTATGTCTGGATCTGCAGTACTGTCACCTCTGTTGCATTTCATTACTGTCACTCGGTAGCACCCTCCCCCACATGAGTTGTCCCATTCATAGTCCCCCTTAGCACTTTGACACTCATGTTGTTTTCACCCTTTAGAGATGGGAGTCCTGATAGTCTTACGCATCATCGAGAACCAACCACATACTCCTTCTCCTCATTATGCTAGCCTACCCAATGAATTGTTAAGGTCCTAACCCACACATAGGTAGATCAATGTATTCAGATGTAATAAAGGTCAATATTAATAAGGCCTTTCAATAAAATAGAATAAGGCGGATGTAAGAAGACCTAATAGAAGCTTCCTCTTCTAGAAGGATCTTCCTCTAGATGCTTCTCTTAATAGACATATTTAGTATAAATAAGGGTCGAGGGTATGAAAACCCTAGCGTGGAGATTATTGTAATAGAGTGTTGCTCGATTGGAGGTTGCCCCCTCGAAGAGGCCTGTGAACATTGCTTTATGAGTCAAAGTGTTATTTATATTGTTGTTCTTATATCATTTATGTGTTATTGTGGAGATTATGCTGGATATTTTACTGTTATTCTGCCATTTCTAGAATTTTATTTTTGTTCTGCATATTTTATATATCTGGTATCTTGCAAGTGGTATCAAAGCACTTTCCTTGGCAGAAATTGTGGGTATTTTTTTTTTAGGGTAGAGACATATTCCGACGTCTTTAAGCCACAAAGATCTATCATTACGTCCATAAACCCGCGGTTGAGGGATTCATACACACAGGAAATACAAGTGGTTCTTAAGCGCACATCTGTTGGCCACCCTTGTAACCCCTGTTGGTACCCCTTCGAGTGGTAGCGCATCAGACAACACCTGTGTACGGATCGACCT
>SNQJ01S0000760.1:0-12791 GCA_010110895.2 Picea sitchensis | reverse complement strand
AAGTGCTAGTACAGTGGAAAGATATGACTCCAGCAGATGCCACTTGGGAACCAACTACCATTCTGCAGCAGTTTCCACATCTCAAGCCTTGAGGACAAGGTTGTTTTTAAGGGGGCAGACATGTTAAAGTCCTAACCTGCACATAGGTAGATCAATGTATTCGGATGTAATAAAGGTCAATATTAATAAGGCCTTTCAATAAAATAGAATAAGGTGGATGTAAGAAGATCTAATAGAAGCTTCTGCTTCTAGAAGGATCTTCCTCTAGATGCTTCTCTTAATAGACATATTTAGTATAAATAAGGGTTGAGGGTATGAAAACCATAGTGTGGAGATTATTGTAACAGAGTGTTTCTCGATTGAAGGTTTCCCCCTCGAAGAGGCTTGTGAACATTGCTTTCTGAATCAAAGTGTTATTTCTATTGTTGTTCTTATATCATTTCTATGTTATTGTGGAGATTATGTTGGATATTTTATTGTTATTCTTCCATTTCTAGCATTTTATTTCTGTTCTGCATATTTTATATATCTAGTATCTTGTATGGACTCCTAGTTTACTTCATCATGGTTCTATTTTAACTGCACCCCCACAATATCATTAACCATCCATTTTCATCCACCGTCAGTTTTCCCATCTGCAGATTGTACTCCATACATTTCCCTAAATATAGAAACCCACCTATGGGGCCCTCAACCTCCACTCATTTTCCAAACAACTTGTGCCATCATCGGCCAAGCCACATTACACTAGGGAACCCATTTTTGTATCTGCACAGTCATCCCAACTCATTCTTTATTCTTTTAGTATTTGTACAAAACCTTTTCCCCGCATTTACAAAGATTTTTGTTGTCTCCTTAAGCGACCTTCCTTTTTTGGCAAAGCAACCCTTGTCACCCTTGGTTGGGGCATTTTTCACTTCCTCTCATCAATGAAATTATCCATAAACCGAGAGTATCTTATAGTACATACACCTTTTTGATCTCTGTGTTTGTCCATTTTTTCATGCCTCTGGCACAACTCACCCTCGTCTAGTCATCCCCCTAACGCTAGATTCAGTTTTAGGGTTGCTGCCACTTTGCATATCTCCCCAACCAAGGGAATTCTTGAGTCTCACCACATATTGACTTAGTTCATGTACCTCATTAGTTCCTGATCTAATCCAGTGGATTTCATGAAGCCCTCTGCTTCTTGAAGTTGTGTCTCCCTTCCTGTCGACATCAACACAGTTTCCAATTAGGCGAAAATATCTTGAATTTCATTACCTTTACAATGAGGAGTCTCAGATGGAATAGAGAGAAACATCATTACTCTTTTATGTCATTGACCCCCACCACATTTGACTTCAACACTTTCTCATGTTGCGGTGGGTCTTACTTTGCGACTAGTGCAATTGTTTTTAATATTTGTCAAAGACCTCTGAAAATTGTTAGGCCATCAATGCCTGTGAATCCTCGACACTTCTTCTAGGTTTCATCGCCTCTTTTCAGAGTTTATTCACCACCAGAATCATCCTCTTCTATTATCAACATGCACTTGAGGGCGCTGCAGTCATCTATGCCAACACACAACTTCAGTTACTGTATTCCACATTTTTGAGTTACATGATACGAGCATGGGGCATGCCCACCTCGTTTGTACACATTTTTATTTTTTACACCTTGAGAAAGGTTTGGGTCCCACAAGTTCCCCTCTCCCTCCAACGAGTCACTCTTGATACTCTCATTATCTCTCACTCTTGATACTCTCATTATCTCTCTTTCTTACAATGGTACTCTCAGTAGAAGAAACATTGATGAATTTTGGCTATACGTATGCTCCTAACCTCATCCATCAGGGGGCATCTGTTATCACCAGAATTCCGTTCGCAAATGGTTACAGGAATACAACATCTTCAAAACACTCATTACCTCACTCATGGACCAAAAATGCATTTCCAAAAGGTCCAAAACTATACAACCAACAATAAAATCAACATGCGCTAAAACTACACAAGGCATGTGCACATGTGCGATAGTCAGATAACGTTAGAAAAGTGGACATGCACCCGATGCACGACTATGGATGCAAAAATCCACACACACCTCAAAACAATGCATTTATGATATTGGTCGGCCTTCTAGCCACTTCTAGTTCAGCTTCCAAGTCGATTTGACACCTAAATCTCGGTTGACTCTGACTAGGGGTTTGGTCAAAGACCTAAAGGGCCCCTTGTTCACACTAAGAACTGGTTGCATAATGCCTCAAAGCTATGCTATAAAAAGAGGCCATTGGTGCACTATATTTTCAAGGGAATTCATTTGTATTGTTATGCTGCTTATATTCTCTTGGAGAATCCTCTTTTCTGATCAAGAGTATACAAGCACCATTTTATTTAGCCATTCATATCACCTCTTAAGTAAATGTTCTTTGGATTGTCTTCACAATTTCATTCTAGTTTGTTGCTTTTAAGAAGAGATCAATATTTGGGGGTCCAAGAGCCCTCCCTTGGAGGAAGAGGGGACCCATATATCTCCCTTTCTCTTTGGTGTTTTCTTTCCACTAATACAATCCTTTCCATTGGTGGCATGTGTGTTGGTTATTGTTGTTCTAATCTCTTTATGCACTCTAGTTTAGTTTCTTTTAATGTTCTTATTTTAATTCATTGCTTATCCTTTATGCTTTATACTTCTAAATCTTTCCTTCACTGTTGTCTTGCCTAGCTAACCCAACTGGGCTTGTAAGCATCTCTATTTTTCTCATTTAGGTGACAAAAGACACACAACACAAAGTATAGGTCAATTTAGGTTCTCTAGATACAATCTATAGGTTCTTCCCTGAAATTGTAAATAAGGCTTGGTAGACTTTATTTAATTCAACAAAAATATAACTTTCTTAATTGAATCCAGACCATGAAAGTAAAGGAATCTGGAAATGATTCTATAATCCTAGATATTCATAAATACATGTACATTCAATGAAACATATAAAATTCTTGAATGTGCATGTGTCACTTGTTTAAAGAAATTGTAATGGTATTCCATCTTCAATTATTCGTTCATGATCGGCTTTGGACATTTTTCATTTTCTAAATTTTGTTTTTTTCTTGATTGAACTTCTATTAACTTTATGCGCTCTACACATACCAAATGACTATATTGACAACTTATGACATCTGACTGGTAGTCTTGAAAGTGAACACGAGTATCAGTTTGATGGGTTTCTTGAAAAAAAATATCCTTTCAATACAATGGATCCTCTTTCATATATAAAATTGTTATCATTAAAATCTTCTAATAGCCTCATCTTTTGTTCTATGCATCACATCAAATAATATTTCATGTTTTCAGTTTTGTCTATAGGTGCAACCATGGAAAAGATATCTCTTGCAAAAAAATGGATATATTGGAGAACAAATAGTTTGTGTTAGCTTATCACACAAGTACATCTACAAGTTATTTGTAAAAATTTAAACATAAAAATTACCTTGTCTAACAAGATCAGAAACTCTATCGCCATCAACTGACACTATAGTTTCATTTAATTCCATCTTCTCTAGGCTTGTAAGTGGAATTTTCTCTTTTACATTAAGTTCAGTATGTCTCCAAGATTTAACATATTCTACATTTTTCGTTTTCGCAAATATCTATGGATTTTGTGTCCTCTATGCAAACTAAACAAAAACAAAACTCATTTCTTCTATCAAATGCAAACACATTTTGATAACGTTTTGTTTTAACTGAATGTATTTTTCATGTCCCAGGTATTGTACTGGCGTCATATGAGATTGATCTATTTACATCTTGGATTCCAACATACCAAAAAAACCTGCACAAGACAAGAACTTGTTAACTTGAAATCTCTCAAGAAAATGATTGAAGATTGAATATAAATTTGAACACGTTCAAATAAAAATATCATGTGTACATTTGTAACATTTATATATAGACACACCTACACACATCCCTTGATGGATTATATTAATGTATTAGCGTTATTTTTCACCATTCAACAACTTGTTCAGTGGATTCAAATCGATCAGCATGAGGGTTCATTTGATAAATTCGAAGTGTTCATTTTACACATGCCCCTACACCGTCGTGCTCTCTTTTTCCATGACCAGTCTCAAAAAAATTCCAACAATGTGTAATGTTTTATTTTTTATGAAGATGACATAACCAATAGAATGATCATGAAGATTTGAACTGACCTACACACCCATCTAACCATATCCAATGTCGATCAAATCTGATTTCACATTCTTTCAATGAATCATAAAATTTATCAAAACAATGTTGTACATAATGTGTGTCCTGTGCTCGATCATCACTTATATAAAAGTGATATTCTTTAATAACATGTCAATTCTCATTGGTGCTTTCTATGTTATCAAGAATCCGTTGAGCATGTCTATATAGAATGTGGACAAATATCGTGACTTGATCAGAATGATAATATTCACTATGTATTTCGTTTTGTGCAACGAATGTGTAATTCTCTGCAAAATCAACTATAGGCAAAATTTTCCCTGGTGGAAACACGTCACAAGATTGTTTGAATTGTATGTCTTGCCATCGATCTCTATGTGAATGCTTGGTGTATTTATAAATTTATTCCTCAAACTTCTTCAAAAAATCTATCACACAGATTTTATCTACTTGCAAATCAATCCTTTTGGAAATAACATTTCAAGAATGTGGATTCGTGTTGTTGATATATTCATATCTCTTCCAATTGACTGTTATATTAGAAAATGATTGATCATTCATATCAATATGATACTTTGAATGAAACAAACTTAGATTTCCACAACGATCAAATTTCTTTCCACCAACACATTTTTTTTTGTAAAATAAATCATCACCTTCTCTTTCACATAGAATTTTAGATATAAAAGCACGGAATGTGGAAGGAGGAGGTGAAATTGGCCATAAATTTTTACCAAAATCCAAAAAAATGTCGTAATACAACTCAAATTCCACATGATAACGATAACAACAAGTGTCACGAATATTGATGGGTCTAACAAACCATGGTTTTTGTTGCACAAATGTATTGATGGAAATTTTAACTTCTTTGTGCTCTTGTTTGAACTTGTTGAACAATTCTATTTGTCATTGGAAATATATGTTTTTGATGTTCTTCATATTGTTTTCATGCTATTCTTCATCGCAACACATCCCTTGCATGTGGTGAAACACAATATTCTTCCAACCAACAATTACGGGCCAATTCTTTAACATTTTCTACAAGTCTATCTTTGTAGGGTTGTTTAGAAATCACTGTCCAACAAGCCAGTTCATCATTTGCATCTATTTGAAATCAAAATTTTCCATGTTTGTGCAATGTTTTTCTTGAAGTTCCCATCATTTTTTCCATGTGTTGTGTCGAATGATCTTTTATATTGCTAGATGAAAAAATTGTTGTTTGTATCGCTCTACTTGCAACATTGACATCTTTTTTTCGAGATTTTCCAAAAGATTTTAATACACTAGTTATATTGTCAAAGACATTCTGTTTCACCTTTGTATATTTTGTCGACTTTTGAATACCCAATAATGATGTAGCTTCTTTTAACTTTCTTGACTTTATTAGACAGAGTAAAAATTGATCTTGTACTGTTACCGATTCATCTTTGAAAAAAGTGTTATACATATTCTTAGTTTGATATCCTGTATAATGTTTAGTTTTTTTCTTCCCAAATTTTTCAGTATCAACATTTTCTAATATTTCATATTCAATGAACTGATAGACTCTCCTACAAATTTCAATTGAAAATTTATATTAAAAATCAAAACCCGAACATAAATTCACTAAACTATATATACACGTGTTCATCTTGTATTATCTAAATTTATGTACATACCTATAGGTGATTTGTCTTCTGCTTCAATTTCAGTTTCAACGTCTTCTACTTCAATTTTGGTTTCAACATCTTCTTCGACATTATGAGACAAATCTATTTATATTTTTTGAAAAACATCAAATTCTAATTACAATCAATTATATTAAACAATATTTTAAATTTGAATTCTATACTTTTAATATAGACAATATGTGCATGCATACTTGGTTGGACTTCTTCTTGTTAAAAAATATCTATTTACATTATCATCGTTTCTTTCTTCAATATTTGCACGTTCTCGTTTCTTTCTCCAATAATGTTCTTTCCTTTTGTTCGTTATGGAGAGTATCATCTCGAGTGCGATCAAATTTCCTCTTGCATAAAATTTTGTTTCCCATGACTTTTATAGTTATCTGTAAAAGATATGTTCAACAAAGGCTTCACCTTGAAAAAATTCTCAACATATAAATTGTTATTCCAATAAAAAATTGAACAAACATCAATTACCTTATTCAACAAAAACCAAAAAGATGATTCGAAACTTTGTTTAGGTGCTCTACAAAACCATGAAACAAGCGATGAATTGTGTTAAATATGTTCGGCCAAAAGCATATTTATATGATTTGGTGGGAAATGAAATGATACGACGTGTCTTTTCATTTTTTCCAACCGACGGAATTAACTCAACCTTCTTTCAGCCGAAACAAGGTTTTTTCGACCGAAAACCTTGGAAACCATTTAGTTTTGACAATTTCCATTAGAATTTATTCTTTCGACCAAAAGAATATATTTTCGGACGAAATATTCTTTCGACTGAAAACTAGAAATTGGGACTGTAAACAGAAACCAAAGAATTTACCCAAGCTTACCTAAACTTTGGAGGTTGCGGACTCTTGCAAATACTCAAAATTTGGTTTCGAAAATGACACCAGCATTTGCAAAATTGAATCTACTTTCAATTCATATAATTTGTTTTCATTTTCATTATTTTTATTTAATTTTCTTAAAAAATCACTGCATAATATTTTCAGCAAACATTATGATTCGGTGAATTTAAATATCTATATCTCTAAAAATACACAGTGAAAAATTTAGAAAAAACTATATTCATAATCCTTAAATTGTTATTTTCAAAAGGGTATTTTTAGATTTTACTTTTAAATAAAAATTAAGATAGATACAAGGTAAAGGAAAACGTCTAAAATCTGCAACGTTTTCAGCTTGGTCAACTTAAAAAAATTCTAGAAATTATAATATTCATCCGTTAGATTCAAAATTATAGTCATAATAAATGTAATCGCCCCAATATTTTATGACTACAAGTGAAGCAAGGTGCAATTTCCTTTTTTTTTTTTAGACAGGAAAGCAACGATGACACAGTTGACCACACCTAGACGAAGAACACACGCACACCAATCAGGCAACAAAAAACTATGAATCTGCGCACTGGCACAAGGGCAACTGGGTGAAACATGCATAAAACAACAAGGAGAAACAACTACACTCTTGACGCAACATGTCCCCACCTACAATCTAAGGGACAAGACCCCCATCCCGACATAACAGCCTCGACGACTAGATAACTAGAACCTCGATGGAGTGCAACCAAACACATGAAGGCATTGCAAACCAAGTGCCATCAATGAAATTACAATATCAAAAACCCACAATGGGAAGTACAGACCCCATCCAAGTTATCAATCGCCTCTATCCAATAGGGCACACATTGATCCCCTCGTCAAGAATCATGTCATCCATAGGCGATAGGCGCGACGATAACCCTAGCGCTACATAACCTATATGTACCAAGGACTCTAGCTGAAACCAAATCGCTAGGAGCTGAGCTACTGACAAGAGGCTACACCCATACCCCAAGCAATAGGTCGACCAGACCCAAGATGACTACAATCAAAGGAAAATCTCAAGCTAATACCCGACTCCGCCAACAATCCGTCCAATAACTGATAAGCCAGACATCTAAGTGAAAAGGTCGAACTATTACCAAGAGAATAAGGTCATAAATGTTATCATAATGCACACTAAGAAAGGCACTTAACCAAATCAAATATGCTTATCAACAATTATAAACTATCCATTACAGAAAGTGATCTACTTAACATTTTAAAGGTGCTCCATGCTACTTAAAAAGGAATCAACATTATTGTCTAGAAGAGATAATCCTAAATGTGATTGATGTCTATAATTAATGCCACTTTGATGCTATCTTTTCTGCCATTTTATGCTATTATTTGGTTATAAATAAAATCCAATTGATGCTATTAATTGAAATTTTAATGCTATCTTGTTGTTTATGAATAATTTTCACCTCGATGTTATTAAACGTGAATTAATGCTATTATTAAATGCTATCTAAATAAAGTTATACATTACATATAATTCAAGCTATATAATTCCATATAAATCAAGCTACACATTACAATAATGTCGCTATACATTAAATGAGATTTAATGCCATATACAATCAATGAGATTTACTGCCATGTGCATTCAATGAGATTTAATGCCATATACATTCAATGAGATTTAAAGCTATACATTACTGAAATCTATACATTATAGAAATCAATGAGATTTAAAGTGATACATTACATAAATCTATACATTATAGAAATATATACATTACAGAAATCTATACATAAATCTATACATGACAAAAATCGATGAGATTTAAAGCTATAGATTATATCGCAGGCAAAGGGTAGGGTGGTAAAATGAAAAGGTTGGAAAAGATACATGAAGACACATAGCTAAGGGAAAAATCGCAGGGGTTAACCAATGGCAAAATCATAGAAATCTTGCACGATTTATTTCATGTTTTTTTTTATTTCTGCTAACAACTAATGTTGATATTAACGGAATACAAGATGAAGACCCTGCGTCCTAAATGTATGGGAATTCTTCTCCCTAACATTGAATTTGTTTTCTGCCAACAAATCTCTGTCAGAAAAATCCACCATTACACAAAAATGCCCATCGATACACCCCCAATAACTAGTAAGGCGCAGGCATTTAATGGAGGAGGAAAAAAACATGCCAGGAGAATAAATCGCAGGGTAAATCCACCCCTAAAATAAAAACAAAATGCAGTCCTATGATGTGGGAGATCATCAGGTAGGCACAAGCAATGATTGTGTCTTTAAGAGTGGAAAATCGCCCAGTAAATACAAATGAAATGCAGTCTTAAGAAGTGGCAATTCGCCAGGTAATCCCAGGCAACAATTGTGTCTTTAAAAGTGGCAATTCCCCTAGTAAATAAAAATGAAGGCAGTCTTAAGAAGTGGATAATCGCCTTCCAATAATTTAAATGCATAAGAAGGAAAAATAAATTGCAGTCCCAACAAATGTAAGGGCTTGTTAACAAAAGGACAATGCAGTCTCCAATCATCTTCAAATATTAAAGAGAAGAGGTAAAAATGTAGAGAATATTTCTATCATTAACAAAAATATGGAGTTAAGTTGCAGGGAGGTATCGTAACACAGTTTTAAGTTATCCAACAATAAGTAAAAATGCCGAGTTAAATTCATCCAACATTATATAAAAATGTAGATTAAATGTATCCAGCACTATTTAAAAACGTAAAGTTAAATTGATCCAACTACATATATAAATGTAGAGTTAAGTTCATCCAACATTATATAAAAAAAAATGCCATGTAAATGTATCCAACAATATTTAAAAATGCAGAGTTAAATTGATCCAGCAACATACATAAACGCAAAGTTAAATTTCCATGCTTGAGGGTGTTGAATTGCAGAGAATACCAAACACATTTTTTAGATGCCGAGAAATATTAAGAGGCAGAGGTGATATAACATGCAGAGACTGAGGCAAGGCAGAGATCAACGTAGAGATAAGGAGGGGTAAATTGTTGGGCAAACACATCCTTCGCTCATCATCCACACGCATAAAAGAAAGGCATTTGAATCTATAGGTCGTTGTGCACCGAAGTGACGACCGTCGATTCGGCTCCTGGCTGATTTCTCAGGTGTGGACTGACGAACTAGGGATGAGGATGAAAGGCTCAAATATTCACAATAATCAACAAAACCAAAGGACATGCACAACATGTAGGTATCGAAAGCTAAGGGAATCAATCAACAACGATTTTAAGTCTATGGGGAAATTAAGTTATCAATTAAAATGCTCAATCAACATTTCCTTACCCAATTAAAAATATAGAATTGAAAGAGTGAGGTATAATAAGAATCTACCATGCAGAATCAAAGTAAGCGTACTGTAGCCCGAGTCATCCTCTCTAAGTCGTTATCCTGCATGTTTCGTGCAGCTCCCGCTTGCCGACTGATGAGACTTTATCGGTACCTCCCAGCCAACGCTAGGTGTACTCTTCTTCCCCCTTATCCCCCCGAGCTGCAAAGGGGCCAAACACACTAACCAAAGAAAAAATAGCTCCCATCTCACCTCGCAAGGCTGAGCTCCCACTCCTCACCGAGCCGGGTATCCCAACTCCCAGAAGCTAAGTCAGTCAAGTCTAAATTTCTACAACGTAATGTTACACATAACAGAAGAGATCCATCCTCCTCCTCCTCCTCCTCCTCCCTCCTTTATATAGAGTTTCTAAGTCATTTACTTTCCCAATTAATTTATTGTTCAATAATTTAATTCATAAAAATCATCCCCGTACATGTGTCACCCATCCCCTTCATTGCACCATAAAATAATTTCATTAATTAATTAATTACTCCTATTCCCTCAGCCACCTAAAAGCATTCATAGAATCGCTCCTAGGTGTCCCCATATTCCGTTACACAATTTAATGACTTACCCCCTTACTAATTCACTACTTGAGTTCAATTTAGAAAGTTCATAAATGCTAGATACCTTACTAAGTTAGTCTTTCTGCTTTTTCCTTGTGCTTCCCCTTTCTTTTTATGTTTCCCTCTTTTTCCTAGTTTTCTAATTATTTTAAATTTCCCTCTTTCCCTTTTCATTTAAAACTCAAATTGGCAGGTGTAGAAAATTAAATTTTTCCCCTTTTCCTTTTTAATTAATAAATTTTTAATTAGCATATGTGATAAAACAATTATTTCCCTTTTTTCCCTCTATTTAAATTTATCCCCCAATTTTTTTTTATAAATTAATTGAATTACTTACCCCCTTCTCGTCACATGATTAATGATTATTATTATTATTATATAAAGAGATATATTTTTTTTATCACAAGTATCACTTAGACCTACACTTAATTTTCCTAGGCTGGGCGACATTTTATTAGGGAAATTGTTTTAAATATTTATTATCGCGTTATTCATCCTAAGGCCATCTAGGTTTATCCATTTATTAATTAACAACGCGACGTGCCCTTCAGGACATACTAGTTCTCCAAGGGTACCACTCGCCTCATTTTGTTTCCCTTGCACGACATGCTCTTCAGGACGCACTACGTGCTCCAAGGGTTCCACTCGCCTCTTTCTATTTTTATTGCGCGATGTGCCCTTCTGGACACACTACATTCTCTAAGAGTGCCACTCACCTCTTGAGAGACTTGGTATACATCAAAAACCCCTAGAGTCAATACTCTGCTAGGTGATCTTGTGGGAGACTAAGGGCCTCTAAGGAATAAGGCCCCTGCCTTATTGCACACCCTTTAGATTCATCGTGAGTGACTATCACAGTCGTCCCTCATGGCATCGTGGGTATTATCAAACTAGGTATTCATTAACCTACAGTTCGAGCCATGACAAGAGTGCTAGTAGGTTGTGGCAGGGATGATGTCCACACCTCTTCCTCAATGTCTCTTGTAGTCATGCGTGACACCTCTACTCCACATGTGAGTCTCTTCGGTAATCTATCATCAGCCTGCATCATCAATGAATCATGTCAGAAATAATATCCATAATCATATCATCTAATCAGATGTAAAAACGCCATATATAAAACAATCAAACCCCAATTGTCCACTCCCTAACTCAGTCCGTAATCCAAGGGGTTTCATCGATGTCTCTGCATCTTTGAGGTCCAAAATCCTTCACACTCAGGAAAACTGAGTCAATATCACCTGTCTATGTCAATACATCAAAATAACATGTCATCAATCCATAACGCCTCAAAATCATAATCAAATGCTCAATAGTATAATAATCTGGATCACTTGCAAGCAAGTGTCCTCAAAGAATAAGTTCACTTAGTGCACACAAGAGTGGGATGTTACACACACCCCCTCTTGGTCTAAACTTCGTCCCAAAGTTTCACATTATATAAGTGCCGAAATCATCTGTATCGCAGTATCATAAGTCTATCTATCAAACAAAAATGGAAATTATTGGCGCATATCATATGCATCCTCCCAGATCGTCGAGTGTAGACTATAGTTGTCCCACTAGACCTTGAACTTATCTATTGTTCGATGTCATAGCTGTCGAATGTGATGATGAAGGATGCATATCGACTCAGCCATGAGCACCCCCTCGTCTGATACCTTCAAGGAACTCATGTCAATAACATGTGTAGGATCACTGATATAATGTCTCAAAATAAATATGTAAAAAACATAGTGCATACGCCTCAAAGAATCAGGCAAGGCTAGTTGATAGGCCACGGGCCCCTTCCTCTCCACAATCTTGAAAGGTCCCATGAATGGATAAATTTTAGCTCCCTTTACAAACTTGATCGAACTCTTATGTGGTTTTACCCGCAAGAAGACTCGATCACCAACTTCATAACTACGTTTGACATGGTGCGCATCAACATTGTAATGCCCATATATTTCTAAACATAATTAAGTCTCATAAACATTTTATGAAATAAACTGAAACAATAACTTTCAAGCATAATATTGATTTTCATAACAGAAACTTCATTAGCTTAGGTTTATCAATAAATACTGATTTCATGGCAAAAAGAAATAAATACATAACTTGACAAGTACCTGGTTCTGATGCTAATTTATGTTGCCTGCGGCCTTGCTCCCTGCTACTCAGTCCAGTCCT
>SNQJ01S0000759.1:527982-546945 GCA_010110895.2 Picea sitchensis | reverse complement strand
ATGTTGGCAATCATGCATGCCTTGACCAAGTTCAGACAATATTTGGTGGGCAACAAATTCGTGGTCAAGACCGATCACAACAGTTTGAAGTATTTCCTTGAGCAGAAGGACCTCAGTGAGCGCCAACAGAAATGGGTGATGAATGTACAGGCATTCAAATTTGACATAGAGTATGTCAAGTGGAAGAAGAACATTGTGGCCGATGCACTATCGAGGAGACTTGCGGCATGTTCTTTGATGGAGATTTCAGTAGATTTGAAATCCCACTTGTTAGTGGAATATTCCAAGAACAAGTTCGCTTGTGAGATGATGGATGGGAAAATACAGGATGACCAGTACAGGGTCATTGACGATGTCATATTTACAAGGATAGAGTTTACTTGGTGCCAGATTTAGGGCTTAAGAAGAAAATCCTCACCGCAGTTCATGATTCACCTCTAGCAGGCCATCAAGGGTTTTTCAAAACCTACAAACAGATCAGAGTGAGGTTCTCATGGAAGGGCCTCAAACAAGATGTTATGAGACACGTCAGTGAGTGTGTGAATTTCCAGCAGAACAAGTCAAACCATGCTCTTTCAGCAAGGCTACTTCAACCACTCCCCATTCCAGAGTAGAAATGGGAGAGTATATCTATGGACTTCATCACCGGTCTACCCAAGGTCCAGGGTAAGGACTGTATCTATGTAGTGGTCGACGGATTGACCAAGTTTTCTCACTTCTATGCCATACCGACAGAGTATAGCGCAGTTCAGGTAGCCGAGCTTTTTTTCAGGGAGGTCTTCAAACTTCATGGGTTGCTGAAGAACATCGTTAGTGACAGGGACAGTCAGTTCATAGGGACATTTTAGAGAGAGTTGTTTCAGTTGGTGGGGACAGATTTGACACCTAGCACCAACTATCACCCTCAGATAGATGGGTAGACCAAGATTGTCAACAAGTGGGTTGAAGGGTATTTGAGGAACTATGTAGGAGGAAAACAGAGAACGTGGGTAAAGTGGTTACATTTAGGGGAACATTTCTACAACACCACCTTCCACATGCCCATTGGTACGACACCCTTCCGAGCATTGTACGGATATGATACTCCCACTTTGGTAGACTTGCTATTCAGGGAGAGTAGAGCTCCCAAGGCCAAGGATTGGATCAAAGAGAGTCAGGAGATTCTCAAATTGTTGAAAGAGAACCTATAGACGGTGCAAAATCGATAGAAAATAAGCGTGGACAGGCATAGGATAGAGCGCAACTTTGAGGTTGGAGATTTGTTTTCTTGAGACTCCAACCCTATAGACAGTCATCTCTGAAGAAGAGTGGAGCCGAGAATCTCAAGCCCAGATTTTATGGTCCTTACAGGATCATGCGCCGAGTAGGTGAGGTTTCTTACGAGCTAGAGCTTCCAGAGGGGAGAAATATTCATAACATGTTCCACGTGTCTTGCCACAAAAAGGAAATGGGACAATTCATTAACACATCAGAGGAGCTTCCCCCATTGGATGAGGAGGGATAGTTGGATTTAGTTCCGGAGGAGGTTTTGGAGTTCCGGGAGTGGAATCTAAGGAACAGGGTCATCAGAGAGTGTTTGATCAGATGGAGAGGGATTCCAGTAGAGGATGCTACTTGGGAGAGCGAGCAGGTGATGCAACACCCTGGACTGGTATTTCTTGAGGACAAGCAATTTCAGGAAGGGAGGACTGTAATGTCCCTTTCCAAATAGGAGCTCCAGAAAAGGAGGCTTTATGGTCTAAACCACCCCGTTAGATTATAGCCAGGGCCAAAGAGGGGTAAACAGGGTTACTAGAGGTCACTCTAGTCACAGGTGTTATATTCGGAAAGTGACATTGAGCTAACAAGGGTTAACAACGCTTTTAAGTCATTATGAGCTAAAAATATAAGTCAACATTGAATTAGGGTTTCAGCAGTGATTTAGGGTTTTGGAAATCTATAAAGGAAGGGTCAATGACCTAATTCATCATTATGCAGATTATGATTTGTCGTTGAGGAGAAGAGGCGCATCTCAGGAGAGATAGTTTAGTGTATTCCAGGAGGAAGACACCAGTTGGATGGTTTCGGTGTTGAAAGACACACCCTAGTCACCGGGAAGATCATCCAGGTCTTCCATCATTCTAGTCAACGGAAGATCATCCAGTCTTCCATCATTCTTCATTGATTCTCAAGTAGTTGTTCCTATATTCCGGTATTATCTTTTAGTTGCTTATTTATATTCCGCCTAAGATCCTTTTATCTTTTGATTTAGCCGAAAAGGTGTTGTTTTAGGGGCCTGTAACAAGTAGCTGTTTATTTTCCGCTAAGATCCTTTGTACGTTGATCTAGTCGAGTATTGTCGGCCATTTATCTGCATTCGGCCATTTTGTAATCTATAGAGATATCATAATACAAACTGCAAATCCTTTGTCGATTTATTATTTGTATGATCATTTATATGTTGTAAACCTTTTGATCCTACACACACATTAGCAGCCGCTTCCTAGATTAGACAAGTCAGGAACATTACATAATGTGCAATGCATTTCCAGGGAACCTATACTGCAAGAACTACCTCGGCCTAAAAAATGCAATATGAAATGTATCGGTAAAAGAAACCCAACACACTTATATGCAATTCTCGAAAGTACATGGAAAATTTACATTGAACGAAGACAGTGTCATGTTGCATGTGGGGTAGAGATTGGATGAGTACAATGTCATCCTACATGTGCAATGACTTATGTCTATTGCTTTTCAATTTCTTTGTGCATATACTATAACTATGATCTAGTTATTATTTTTTATATTGGCGAAAATGTCGATGCACAATATCATATACATTGTATATACATATTTCCTATGTACTTATTGAATACCACATATAACGTATGCATTGATTCAAATGTATTTGGTTGACACTATCAATATTGTAGTATTGTTATGTTGCATTCTTTGCAATTCAATTATGTCAAAATTTTGATGGAGACTGGACACAAGATGGAGATTGGACATTATTGGTCATGTTACATTGCAAAATTGATATATTTTTACAAGATCTATATTGCAATTGGAACACGTTTTGTTATTTGATGCTTCGAGTATTGTTTTTTATATAGAATTTGTAAGAAAACCTTCATATCTTTAGCGAATTTGATGTTGTTTACATATGCAATATGCATTTCTTCTATCAGTGTTAGAAATTGCTTTCGCAATGTGGTTGTGCAAGAAATCACAATCACATTTGTTCTTCTTACATGTATTGATGTGCATATGTATATTGTCTTGCTTGTTTGAATATAATTTTTTATTGTTTAATATGGTGCAACAAACAATAGAACATGTGATAAAGGTTTTGCATAAAAACAAACTTAGGCATTTTGATGCTTGTTTGTGGATAATAGCATGCCATGCAATGATGCATGTAGTTTCAGTTGATTTAAGCAACTTGTCCTGAATGAATCTTGTTTCTATCTACACGGTGTCTATGATAAATATGTCATACACAAACACTAAGAACAATGTTCTAATTGACCTATATATAGAAACAAATGCAATCAAACTTAATTAAAAAAAAACATTGTTATACTATTGCATTAAACAAGCTATTTTTGTTATTCTGCAACACATATGTCCATACTCATATGGAATTTAAAAAGAAAACATGAAACTTGCTAAACTACAGACGTTTAAAATAATATATATGTGTGTGTGTGTGTGTGTGTGTGGCACAAATTGTCCACAACTTTGTTGCAACTATAAACAACCAACAATTATAATATAGATTATTATGGTCGGCATTACGGTGAACTGTAAATGTACATATACAAGTAATCAATTAAAATGAAACTTCCATTGGGTTCAGTGGATCACAAATAGATTTCATTTTGTAGGTATGTGAACTATTAGGAGTGTGGTAGTGTGGAAGTACAGGATCGAAGTGCAATGAATTTTTTGATTTCTCTGCATGGTTCCTATGAAACAAAATGAATGTCCTATTTGTGGGGATACACATCTGTAGAACATGATATGGCTGAGCATATGGATGCACAGAATCTAGCAGTGCCCCAGTGTGCATATGCACATTGTGACCAGAGAAGTTACACATAATTTGGACTCTTGCAAGTGCTTGAGACATCTATACAAATTACAATGGTGCTCAATGATTTTATAATCTATAGTTAATGTCAAATACCTAATTTATTTAGCCACTACATTATAACCTTATATCTTGTACATAAATACCTAGCTACCTCCTTTTTCTTTGTGACCATCATTCCCAAGACTCCATTAGTGCTCTTCAACTTGAGTATGTCTAGATAAATTTAACAATGTTCTAGACTGACTAGATCTCCTTGTTTACAAAGGTTCATCTTCACTATACATGCCTAGTTTGATAACCCTAAGGTTTGATACATTAAAAAATAGATTAAATTTATGGATATTGTCTTTATTTCACTAAACTCCATTGCATGACTCGTTTCCCTTCCCTGGATATGGTTCCTCTTCAAACTAGAGGTGCTTGAAAAAATAGGGGTTGTTGTACAGTCAATTGTCCTTGTTGTATTGGGGGTGCCTCTATTTCTTTCATTGGAAACCTTGAAGCATTTCCAATACATAATTGGAGACTCACACTTCAACAACTACCACATACTCATATATATTGTATATGTATCATACTGCAAGTCTACCGTATATCCCCACACTGTATCTATGCTACAATGTGCAATGTGTTTCTACTTATGTGTGGAAACTTTTTCATATATATATCCCCACACCATATAGTTTCGTACTCGTACATCGAATGTGTAGATGCTTTTGCTTTAACGATTTCTCCTTACCTCCACACAGGTGTAGACCCACATAGGTATGGTATTATTTATTAATGTGCAATGCACAATATGCAATTTATGATTTATTAAACAATTAATTAATTATTAATTATTTAATGTTATTTATTAATTATTTAATATTAAATAATTATTTAAGTATTAATTATTTAATACAAAATGATTAATTAATTATTTAATATTGCAATGTGCAGTGTGTTGTTTCTTGTGTGCAGAGACTTCTGCACTGCTTATGCGCAGAGACTTTTCCACAGGTAGATCGCCGGACAACATGGCTATGTACCCATACATTGTATGTGCGAAGACTTAAACTATGGAAAAAAGAGATAATTTTTTTATCAACTCAAAAAATAATCACGTGTAAAGACTTTTGATTAGACTGTTTGTCCACACCTCCACATAGGTATATCTGTTACTGTCAGTGATGCATATACAAGTAAAAATAACTATTTATTCATTATTAAAGAATTAATTGTTTAATATTATTTATTAATTAGTTATTAATAATTCCAATATGTTATGGCTCCGTACCCAGACAAAATTATCCTCACATAACAATGCAAAAGTATCTTCACATAAACAGTTGCGCATTGCACATAATTAATAAATAAATAATTATTTAATATTAAATAAATAATAAATAGTATTAAATAATTAATAAATAATATTAAATAATTAATAAACATGTGCAGAGATATTGACAAATAATCAAAGCAAAAGTCTGTGCACATACCATATACGTGCGGACCCATGTTGTGTGCGAATATACTTGTAAAAAAGTCTTTGCACATAAGCAACAATGCATTGGACATTGCAATGAATATGTGTGAAGAATTTTGTTGAAACTGGCTAATTTGCACCCTAACCCAATCATTTATGATACCTTTATTTGCATCAATTTGCAAAAACAAATAGAAGTTATTTATCACTTGTGCGACGTAAATTTCTCATTTTTCTATGAGTTTTCTAGTGGTCTCTATTCAAGGCTACCCATAATATGTAAGTAACTTACATGTAGAAAATATGTTTTAGTAAAAGCGTGAGAACCATACCTATCACAAATACCGTCGTTTGTAAACACAATAGTTTCACAACAAATATTCTAACAAGCCACATAATTTGCACTATAGCTGAAGCATTTATGGCAGTGTGGTTTGCTCCAATTTGGAAAGAAAGTAGGCAATAGACTGCAGTACAAAACACTAGATGCAAATCTTCTGTCAAATTATTTTGTCAACCCAATATCTATTTAGAATTCCTTAGTCAAAAGCATTTTTACTTAGCCATTTTCGAAATTGTGTGAAGACCCTTGTTGTGGCAATGTCTCCACCTTTAGCTTACGTGTATCTTCTGCACAGACATATAGTCCACATAGATCTTTAAAATTTTATTAAATTTTTTAATATAGTCCTATACAAATAATTAAAAGATTGATAATTATTTATTAATCTAATAAAAGTTTATTGTTAGTACCTACTGAGAAATTTTATTATAGATCATCAACATAAACATATTCTTTGCACACATATAGCTTCTATAATTACGCACATGTATATCACTTCGAAGCTAACACTCATTCTAATAGTTACCAATGTTATGGATAATAGAGTATTATTATGCATATGCATATTGTTAACAAAATGATTTTTACATGTTAAAAATCAGAGTTAATTATAAATTTAATAAAATATAAATATGCATCTCCACCACAAACATATAGTCGGGACATATATAGCTTTCGCACCTATGCACAAGTATAGTCACGGATAGCTAACACTTAGTAAATAAAACACATAAAAGATGATGTAGTGATTTGCTACGTGATTGAAATTAGTGTAAATGATAGAAATTGTGGCTAAGGTTTATAACATAGTATTTGATAATGATGTATGTTAGTTGGTATAAAAATGATTCTCAAAACAAATTCACATAGTACTATACATATAATTAAAAAGAATAATAATTATTTATTAATTTAATAAAAAGTTAAAATTATTAAGTTAATGAACCTTAATTATACATCTTCAACACAACAAACGCTTAGTAAATAGAACACAATTATTTAGGACTAGTACATTGAAATTCACTTGATCCATACATGTACATGCATGCATTACAACCATCAGCCACAACTTCATAACTAAATTTCTTATTAAATTCTCGTACATCCAATCGTTCCAACCATCGGTTACAACTAGATAATTAAATTGTCTGTTAAATTTCCGTTATCGACATTGCAATGAGATCTTGTTTTATTATTATAGTTGGTATTTATTTATATTTTATGTTTTTTATTATTACCTATATTAATGAAAACATTTTTAAAATATATATAATCGTATTTTGTAGCTAGGATAACATCAAAGAGAATTATATGTAATCATATTATATGACTAGCATAACAATATTCTTGGTTCAGTTATATAATTATTATATTTATTAAAATTCTCAAACGACATGTAATAATATCTTGTGACTTCCAGCGTAACATTATTAATATTAATAATTAAGTTATATAATAAATAAACGAAAAACAATTATCTCTTGTGCCTCTAAGCATATGATTATTCTGAATGACCAATCAAAACACAGACCAAAATAACTCATGGCTTGGAGAAAAGTTGAACTATGTAAAAAACCTATAAATTTTTGGTCGAGGCACTTTGCATTTGCATTTGTTGCACGCCCCTCTTTTTTTCAATGTACCTAATTTTCTCAATAAGGAAGTGATTTATTGCAACTTGATTTGTTTGGATTTTCAATGTGATAGAAGCTATTCAAGGGAAGTGGCAAGTGAATGTCAAGTTTGGCATAAACCAATTGGACTCCCATAACGTATTGTTCGTACATTTCACATATAGAAAAGTAGAATGAAGAAAAGACAAGTATAGCAGTTAAGAAAATAAACCACCAATTTTCTTTGCATAGGGTATTCATCACATCTCCCAACAACAATATTGTTTCATACACAATTTGAACAACATCCACATGCATGGTCTCTTTCCAAATTTGAACAATATGACATGGACATCTACTTTGTCCACAGTGTTAAATGACCAAAAGTCTAGATCGATAGTTGTTATTAAAAATGCAAATACCAACGATCCAATGCATATATGCAGAATACTTCACTATTCGTGCACTGCGTATATAGTTAATGCAAAGGACTCTAGAAATCATCAATAATAATTACATTGAGAATGTTTTTTGATAACGAGATTTCTGAAACATAGTGCATTGCCATAAAAATTTCAAATAGCATTTGCAAAGGCATCACAATTAGAAGGAAATAGTGTCTCACCTAGTCTGAGGATGCCGCACTATTGCATTTGAAATTGTTTGGCACCATGAATTCTAAGAAGCAACCTAATTTGCATGACAATCAATCCATTTATGGCACATAGATTTGGTCAGATTTGCAAAAAAATGGAGGCTATTAAGCAACTGTGTGAAGTAAATGTCCATTTTGTAATGTGGATTATGAAAATAAATTTGATTCGCATGGTAACCAAGCAATTTATGGTAGTTATATTTGGTCAAATCCACGAAAAAATGGAGGCTATTAATAAACTATGCGAAGTAAATGTCATGGATTTCTATGAGATGTACAATGCCTTGTATTATTCACTTTGCCTAGCAGTAAGAAAGTAACGTGTGAAAAGTGCATGTTACTAAATATGCCCTATGCAGTTGGCCTTTAAAGCAATGTGACCTTCACAATGGTGCACCTATTTCAAAGTACATTTAAAGAAGCAAATGTATAGAAGATACAATCTATAGAGGGGCGATAGAAAAACTTGGTTACTAAAGTTAAAGAATATGACATGAACGTTAACTTCGTAGAAACTGTCAGGTGAAAACAACTGTAAATTGATAACTAGTGTCGAAGTTGTGGACATATACCATCCAAACCATGTACTAATTGAAGAAGTAGGCACATCCCAAAATCTCGCTACCAAATGCCTCTTTAGTTAATGATTTTCCACCTTGCACAGATTCTTTTGCTACTATCTTATCTTTGCATATGGAACATGCATATGTTGCGCAATTGATGACCTCTGTACATATTATACCTTTCCAGCACAAATTCTAGAAATTGATGTAACTTGCAATAAAACGAAATATTTTATGACAAGTTGATTTGCATCGATTTAGGATGAAATTGTGGTAATCATGGATAATGCAAAGTAAATGTCGCACTGTTCTATTGATCTGGATTATTTGGAGCACGAAATGAGAGCGAAGATATAATAAATAAATATACCGAGATATTGCAAGAGATACAATAATGTAACAAAGATATATCATATATATAACAAGAGGCACATATATACAGTAATACACAATTTCTATTAATGAGTGAAACGTATAGAACTGTAAAATTACAGAGTGAAAGACTCGCTAGAATGGTGGTAGCTTATCTCTGAGAAGAGATGTTATGGCTACACTCATTCGAAAGAAGATGAGTACAATGAGGCTCGAAAGGCCTTTTTGACATAAATGGAAAAACCCTAAACATACAAAAACCTAGCCCCCAAAAGATGAAAATCCAAAAGGTTTGCAACCCCAATGTGGAGATGAAGTGCATAAAGTCATGTGGGACCCAATGGGGTAAGTTCATACAACAAATTCTTGGGGTCATAAAGTTTTCATTCGATCTATGTTTTAGGCACATGATATCCCATTGGAAAGGTATATTCGAGGACTACACATTATGTCGTCACACTTTGACTCTATTTATAGTGTGACTATGGTGAGCTCCAAAAAAGTTGTTTATGGCCTCAAAATGGCCCGGAATTTTAGGACTTGAGAATCTAGGAAATAACTGTGAATGATGAAAACTACATGTGAGCCAGTTGGAATAGGTGGGTGGCCACTGATATCCATCTGGATCAATCCTCCCCCCTTAGGAATCAATAGTCTCCATTTCATTGAGTTCTTGTGGGATATGGGAAAGCATTTGTTGAATCTGAACCTTGCTGAGTTGTTTGCCTTGCTGGAGACATTGCACTAATTGGCTTGTGGAAGGTTGTCACGAATATGATATTGGAGGGGTTGGATATTTTTAACCAGTTTGATTGCATGCGATGACTATGTGCAGAAGGAATATTTGTTCTTTGCTTCAATTTTACCGACCTGTTTCTGCTGGATAGAGGGGGATTGAATTGAGGTCGTAGTGGTCATAGTGTCTTTATGTTCATTTCCTACCTGAATCGTGAAGAATCTAAACTTTGTCGTATGAGAGAAAAATTTGTTGTATTTTTGTGTCAAAACAATATTCAAACTACCTCTGGTATCCTGTAGAGATTATCCGCCAGAGTAAAAATGACACTACAGAGTCAAGACTCATAAACAACATGGCACTTCCACATATATGGCTGGCCTAAAAGAACATCACAGACATCTATCAAGGAAAAACCACACAATACCTCATGGTTACATGTGTGGTGTTGTTGGAAATTCCAATTCTTTGACGACCTTTGCTAAGATGAGGTTCTTTTGGCTTCCGTTATCAATGATTAAATGCAACGGGATCCCCTTCACCCACATTTGTAAATGGAAGAGGCACTCCCCTTCTTCAATATATGTTGGTTCTTCTAGTTGGATTGTTGTGGTTGCGACAGTGGCAGTGGGGTCTGTGTCGATGATCTGCCTCCTTCCATTATTTTTTTAGTCAGATTCTAAATCTGGGTTCGGATATTTTTCTTTGATCTCGACCACCAATGAATGTTTTGAGCGACATTTATCGATGTTGTGTCAGGGGAATTTGTGGAAATCGCACCACTTTATAGTGTCATTATTTGTCTTTCCCTTTCCCTTCTTTTCATGTGGCTTGGACTGGTTTTGGGGAGGCTATTTATTAGGGTCGTATTTCTCATACGTGGTTGTTGTAGATTTGCAGACTCGAACTCTCATTTGTTCTAGTGCTTAAATTTCTTCTCGATTTTGACAACATATCGATAAGTATCTCCCAGAGATGAGATGTCCAGAAACTCCATTTTAGTATGGATGTACCTGTGTAGATCCCCACAGTATTTCAAAACCAAATGTCACTCAGAATATTTGATACCCAACTTGGTGTGCAAAGTATGGAAGGTATTGGTGAACTATGATACTACTTGGGCTCTCTCTTGACGCATCACGGTCCATCTCATGTACTGGTCTTCATAGTTTCCAACATGGTAATATTGTTCCTTGACGACATCTATGAAAGATTCCCAAGTGGGTTCAACCTCGAACATTTGAGACTCCTCTATGGAATTTTTCTCATAGTAAGTTTCCCACCAATATTTGACATGGGAGAGAGAGCCTTAAGGAGCGTGAAGGTTATCTTTTCCCTGTCGAAAAAATTGTGCACAAAGAAATAACATTCTATTAGATTTAACCATTTTTCCAGAGCATCTGCATCTGTCTAACCTTCAAATACAGGAATATCAAAATTAACTTGTACCTTGAAAGGAGTGGTTCCTCCAAAGTGCCCGCTTGATGAAGACACATATGTTTTTATTGACAGGCATTGAAGGATTTGGGAAAAATTCTCCATCATTTTGTCCCTTTGTTGCGTGAGAGCTTGCTCCAACAACAAATTAATAAAATCTTCTACTCTGCGTTTCTCTTTACTTCTACCATGGAGGTTTTCTTTGGCGTGTAAGAGAAATTATCATCAAGAGAGACAAGCTTGATAACCAACTTTCTATACTCGAACCTCATCGGGGACATGCATTAAAAAACAATAAAGAGCAACCTAATTTGATACCACTGATTCAGATTATTTTGAGCACGAACAAAGAGCATATATATAATAAATAAATATACCGAGATATTGCAAGAGATCCAATAATGTAACATAGATATATCAGATATATAACAAGAGGCACAGATATACAGTAATACACAATTTTCATTAATGAGTGAAATGTACAGAATTGTAAAATACAAGGTGAAAGACTCGCTAGAATGGTGGAAGCTTATCTATGAGAACATATGTTATGGTTACGCTCATTCGCAAGAAGATGAGTACAATGAGGCTCAAAAGGCCTTTTTGACATAAATAGAAAAACCCTAAACATACAAAAACCTAGCCCCCGGAATATGAAAATCCAAAAGGTTTGAAGCCCCAATGTGGAGATGAAGCGTCAAAAGTCACGTGGGCCTTGACGGGGTAAGTTGGTAAAACAACTTCTTGGGTTCRTAACTTTTGCGTAYGATCTCCATTTTAGGCGCACGATATCCCATTGGAAAGGTCTATATGAGGAATACACATTATTCTCTCACACTCTAATTTTACCTATAGTATGACTGTGGCGAGCTCCAAAAATGTTGTTTAGGGCCTCAAAATGGCGCCGAAATTTTAGGACTCGAAAATCTAGGAAATAAATGCCAATGATGAAAAATTCATGTGAGTTAGTTGGAATAGGTGGGTGGCCACCGATATCCATCTAGATCATCTATGCACTACTTCATGGTTTCTAATTATGATTACATGTGTTCCAAAAATAGTTCATATGTGTGGAAAGGACATTGTACTAAATACACAACATGAACTTAGCTTTAAAGCAAATGGGCCTTGGTAATCTATTATTTCAAATATTCTCATATATCAGGCCGATCTAAAAAACAATGAAATGGAAAATAGAAAGAGAATTGATCCATTCTGCGGTGATACTGTCAATTCACTTGCTAAAGAGAACAAGAATTTCCATTGGTCTATGTCCTATGAATGGTTCTTGAGCAATATTGTCGAAGAAAAGAAAATAGACAAACTCTAGATTGCAGGTCTTGTCAATGTCGACTGTGTACCTATGTTTTTCAACTACAAGTAACTCATATATCGGTGTGCTCGAATATTCGATAACAGGACAAGAATATTTAAGTTGGTAGCAAAAGGAAAGAATTTAGTGTTTCTAACTCCAAAGTTCTTCAACATAATGCTTTGACTTACTACTGCAAATAAACCTTTCAAGATTGTGGAAACAGACACGTTCCTAGCATCTCAGGTAGGTGGTGCCAATATGTTGGGAGAATTATGCTACCGTCTACAAATATACCAAAGGAGCTTTCAATAATTGACATAACTTTTCTACAAGAACCATACTGGGACTTTTCATGGCCATTTGGGCGTGTAGTTGGTCATCAGTCCACTTCACACATACCCAGGTCAGCATTAAATGCACTTTAATTTACATTCTATAAATATGTCATGTTTGACTGGGTAGAGTTAATATCAAATGAAATTTGTTCTCAGTTGGGCAATTACTTAAGTGTTCAAATTTTTTATATGGATACATATTTGGTTTTCGCAATTGCTTATTGTAATGTATTTGAGAGTATCTCTGTTAAAGCAAATGTAGATACACAGAATAAACCAGTCTAATTCTGGCACCCTGTACTATCTAAACATAAAGAAAGATATATTTTTTGCATTGTTCAAGATATTTTTGGTAAACAATTCAGACACATGTTGGTTGGGACAGATCCTAGGAGAATAACTCGAGAGGCTGAGCAATTTTTGAATGGAAAAACCATACATACATCTGGTTGTATGGTTTCCAATAAAATACCCTTCTACCTCCTACATTTGTATGTCATAGATATTTTTTCATAGAATTTTGTTGCTAGTATAAAACTTGGTGCATTACATTTGACAGGAAAAGAATAAAATAGTTCATTTCATTGCCTTTTCAAGTAGGGGATACAAGGGTCAAGAATATAGCCCATCTCAAAGAGGTCTCATAAATACTTATTGCATTTGATCTAAAGGAAGAAAAACCTCTAAGTTGTTTTGACCCCCAAGGTCTGTTTTCCAAACACTTAAAATTCATAAGGTATAGTAATATGTTCACAAAATTTGATGAGGAAACCAGTGAAAATCGTTGTTTCAAAAAGGAGATTAGTGGATGCAATGAGGACTTGGAAACAAAATAATATCAAATACAAAAAATAAAAGAAAGACAAGATAAAGGGGAAAAAGCAACACCAATTTTCGGTCTCCTTCCAATCCCTAGACACGTAAGATCTCCTCCTCTAGAAAAAGAACGCAATAGGACAATGCAAATAGAGAAGAGAGTAATGACGTGTGTATTGGAGGTGATGGTAGAGATCATCCATGCCATGTCAATCTTGAACACACACATCTAGTGTCACATCCGAAAAGGAAACGCACGCCAAACATAGACAATTCCCAAGATTCAAGAGACCCAGGATGTCCAGAAAGTCCAGGAGGTGTCGATGATATGCAGATCCACAGTAGAGAACTACTCAAATGGGTAGCCCAAATAATTTCATAAAGCGATCATTTTACACAGGAGCTCGCCAGAGAAGAACTGACAGTGTTTGAACAACATTCCTTGACGCTGCACAATACACAGTACCACAACAATCAAAGAAAATTGTGCATAGAGAAGGTGAGTGTTAAAAAAATAAATTTTGTTCACTGCTCAACTGATGACCTGGATGTTTCAGGAATTGGACCATCTGTGCTCATGGAACTACATCAATGCACAAGATATGCCCTTCGTTATTCCATTTCCAATAAGGAGTTACACATTATTAGATTGAAGAAGAGAATAAGTGAGCTTGAGGATGCACTGAATCCAAATCCAATGTTTGTAAATCCATTGGCCATACTACTAGCAGAAAATGCTCTTCCAGGCACTCCCGAAACCTCAAATCCAATCACAAAATCCATTCAATTTCCTAATGGATTCAGACAGTATGTTATTGAAAACATTAACATAATATTGGACATAATAAGAGAGGCACGCGAAGTCAATATCACTCTACGTAATCTTTGAAAAAGGATTACAAATTTTACTCACCATTTGCAAAAATATTTGCAACATGATCAAGCGTATTATCAAAATGAGGTAAGTACTTTCATTGCACAATTCACTAGTATGAATGAGTATCAAAGAATCCATAAACGATTGTCCTTAGAAGAAAGAATAAAGATGATAAAGGCAGGTTGGGAAGCACAAATAGATGTCCTAGAAGATGCAATAGTCGCTTGTGAAAAGATCCATGAAAGAAGAGAAAATGCTACTTTAAAAGAAATTGCTACTATTAAGGAACTGCATGTCCCATATCTTATTAAGAATTCATCCATAATCACGAAAGAAGAGATTGATAGTAAGCTGGCCACAATGAAAATCACATTGGGTAATGAATTCAACGGTCTCATTCAATTTGATGATGAGGAACTGAAACAGTGGCTTGTTACATTTGGCAATAACAATGAATACCATTTGTCAGCTATCGACCAAGTACAACTGGAATGCAAAGAAGTAGAGGAGCATATTTTCTCTCTTCAGGTGAAGCAAGAATTAACCATCAGACCAATGATAATATTTATTGATAGTTCGATCAAGAACGTCATGGAACAGATTGTCATCTTAGAATAAGCACCAAAAACAGTTCAACATTAGGCTCACTAAACAATTCCTATAAAGCCACATGCATATGTACAACAAACAAATCAAAACAACGGAAAAATATCTTCCTGGTTAGTAATCGAACAAGCATTTCATCTGCTTTTGCTCTTGTTTTGTTTCATCACTTTGTAATGTGCCAAAATTTCCTCTTCTATGCTTTGTCAAAATCTAACATTCATTTCTAACTATGTGTCTTTCTTTGTTCCAAATCTTTCTTATATTTTATGGTCCGTGAGAGCCCCAATCCTAGTCTGTTTGGACAAATTCCTTGACTTTTTACAGATCTTATTTAAAAGACAGTTGTATATTTTTTGAACTTGGCCAATAATTGTTTTGGCATTTACATAGATTATTGAAAAAACAACTCTATTTTTTTTTTACCTTGGCAAAGTATTGTTTTCGCATAAGTAGCTACTAATTTTTCATAATTGTGTCGTTAGACAGAATTTCTAAACCTGTATTCACAATATCATTTTTCAATGAAACATCATGTTCTATGCATATGTAGCCATTGACTATCGTTCCATCAACTGATCTTTTGAGCTCTATGTTATCTTGGGTAAATTTGGTATAATATTGTATATACTCTATAAAATAGTGTGAGGTTGTTTCTCAGACCTTTCATTGCTTGTTCTGGATATATTTATTTGATATGGACTTCATTGCTATCAATTTAATAGACGTTTAAGTTTCTTTATATATATTATCTTTTATCCACTTCTCAATATTTTTAATTGATATGTGTTTTATTACTGGCAATTTAACCGACACTTAACTTTCTTTATATATATTATATTTTATCTTATTTGTATTATAGTTTAACCAATGTCATGCATTGTCAAGTATTTTTTTAATTATGAACATGATAAGAATCTATGGTTCTGGACTTGATTGTTTTAAGTTCAAAGTCTTTATCAATTTTCAATGAAATAGCTTCTTCTATGCATATGTTGCAATGGACTTTCATTCCGCGGAATCATATTTTGGCATCTAAGCAATGATCAACAAATTTTGTATCATATTGTAAGACCTAAATAACATAGTGCTAGGTCCTTTCTCATAACTTTCATTCCTTATCATGTTTACTTAACAGAGTGGCTCCATTGTCAAGTTTTGTTTTAATTCTGACCATGATCATAATTTTTAGTTCTGGATTTAATTGTTTTAAGTTTGAAGTTTCATACATTTTTTGCTTTTGGACTATCCATTTCTTCCACTATATGCAGATGGTCTTGTTTGGGATTTGGTGAAAGAGACAGGTATACCAATAACCATATTGTCATGATATACTATTATCAATTTCAGAATTGTGAACATTGAACCTTTGTCGTTGGGGCAACTCTACCCTATTTTCTTTCTGCAAAACCTAAGTTGTGTACATTTTACATTGTTTCCCGCACATTGTAACATCCACACACTTTGCTTTGCTTCCTCAAAACACCACTTCGATACAATTTACATTGCTTCATCTGTATCTTTAGCTCTAAATACTTCCTTATACTAAGTTCCATGACATATGTTTTTAATTGTTTTTTATAATAAACATTGTTAGTTGACATAGATTTAATTCAACAACATTTTTTAAGTTAAACATATGCATAGAAGCATTTTGAATATGTTAGTTGTACATTGCATATGTTGTGCGGACACCAAAATCATAAGGTTGTGCGAATGACATGTGTGTGTTGGAGATATATCTCTGCCCAAGGTATATATGTCGAACACTTTGCTTGTTTACAATGTTTTCTTCGACATTGAACCATTTACCTTTTTTCCTACCTTTTACAAAATTTTATGCAAAATGTTCTCGTTGCAAAGACTTCAAAATGTTTAAAAATGAAATTTTCATAACTCAATCAGTTATCAAACAAATTATATTGTTGGTGAGAATCTGTGTGATGGAACCAACGCATGTGCAGAATTGCAAAGTGAAGGAGTGCAAGAGGATGATTGTTATGAATTATTTGTACAAGGGTTCAAATTACACTAGAGATGGACTGTGCGGACGTACGGAAGATATATTTGTGTAGATGATGTGTTTGTGTGCAACAAATATATGTCACGTAGATTAAATATGTTTAACAATATTTTTTTAGTTAGGCATATGCATAAAAGCATTATGTAAACTATTAATAGTGCGAAGTTGGGAAGTGCAGTGGTGCAATACGATGAGTGACATCAATTATCAGAACAATGCCTTTGATTAGACTAAGTCTTCATTGTTCGAACGATATGCATGTGCAGACATGTAAGGCATATGCCTTTCTCTCCACAATTCTAACATGCACATACTTTGAATAGAAGCATTTTATGTGAGATTTGTTGAAAGAGTCAAGTATACCATTAACCAAATTGTCATAGGAACCTTTGTTGTTAGGGAAACTCTATCGTATTTTCTTTCTGCAAAACCTAAGTTGTGCACACTTTACATTGTTTCTCGCACATCTTAACATCCACACACTTTTCTTTGTTTCCTCCATAGCTCCACTTCGATACATGTTTCATTTCTTTCTCTGTATCTTTAGCTATAAATACTTTATTTTAGTAAGTTATATGGCAAATGTTTTCAATTTTGTTTTTCTAATATACATTGTTAGTTGAAATCAATTCAATTCAATAGTTTTTATTAAGTCAAACATATTCATAGAAGCGTTTTGATTATATTAGGTGTACATCGCATATGTTGTGCAGACACCCATAACATATGGTTGTGCGGACGATTTGTGTGTGCAGAAGATATATCTATGCCTGAGATATATATGTTGAACACTTCACTTATTTGCAATTTTTTCTTCGACATTGAACAATTTAAAAATGTTTAAAAATGAAATTCGCATAAATGACTCGGTTATCAAACAAGTTACATTGCTAGTGAGACTACGTGCGATGGCGCTGATGGAAGTGTAAGAGTGCATGATGATGATTGTTATGAATTATCCACACAAGGCTAATTACACTAGAGTTTGTCTATGTTGATGTGTAGAGGATATATCTGTGCAAACGATGTGTATGTGCGCAACAAATAAATCTGCAATAGATAAATATGTTTAACAATATTTTTTTGTTAGGCATATGCATAAAATCATTTTGTAAACTATTAAAACTGTGAAGTTTCAAAGTGGAATAGTGTGGGACGATGATTGATATCAATTATCCACACAAGGCTTCAGATTAGACTTTACATTGTTTCTCGCACATCATAACATCCGCACACTTTGCTTTGTTGTCTCCACAACTCCACTTTGATACATGTTACATTGCTTCCTCTTTATCTTTGGCTCTAAATACTTCCTTTTAGTAACTTCTATGACATATTTTTTTAGTTGTTTTTTCTAATATACATTGTTAGTTGAAATAAATTTAGTTCAACGGTATTTATCAAGTTAAACATATGCATAGAAGCATTTTGATTCTCTCAGTTGTACACCGCATATGTTGTGCGAAGGCCCATAACATATGGTTGTTCAGACGACTTGTGTGTGTCGAAGATATATCTCTGCCCAAGATATATATGTCGAACACTTCATTTATTTACAATGTTTTCTTCGACATTGAACAATAAAAAAACATGGATGATTTTAGGGGCTAAATTTCGTTCATGGGCTAATTTTCCATGGTTTTTCCAAAAACGAGATTCGCTATTTTAAAAATGATTCACCCAAATTCTATAGGATAAAATTATTTTACCTTAAAAATCGCCAAAA
>SNQJ01S0000759.1:477053-503734 GCA_010110895.2 Picea sitchensis | reverse complement strand
AAACCAAGATCTGTGGAGAGTTATATTGTCCGTTCTGATTGTTCATCTCGAACATGGGTCGTCACATTGGCCCGTTCAATAAATCTACATTGCTTAATCGCTCATTCCCATATCCGCCATGTTCGCACTTCTATGTGTGCAATTACTAGTCTTTAATGTTAATAGCGCATCATGCAATAGCCGTCGAAATTGTCATTAATGAGTGAAATTCTCGAGGAGATCTACCATGGACATGTATTTGGACAAAGATTTGTGCAGCGTTATATTATCCCTTCCAAATTTTCATTTCATTCATCGTTCGTAGCAAACAAAAGTTCTTGTAAACTTATGGCAGCAAGTCGAAAACAATTTTGTGGAGATACAGTAAATATCTTCGGACATCAGGACCAAAACTTCTAGTGGTCCAGGGCATACTTTTACTATTCATCTCATTCTGCCCAGAACAAAGTGACTTGGAACTATGGAATCGCTCGTGCAGGATGTGTCCCTGAGTTTTTTGACTGTAAGGAGGTGATCTCTTGGTGCGTCGAAAAATATATTCCAAGCTAAAGAATTATTCCACCGCGCGACCATTCTCTAGTTTCTTTGTCACCTCCGGTCTTCCGCAAGATGTTAAAATTTCTCGAGCCAACATTGACCTTGAGAGGACAAGACTGCAGGCAGTTCCTAGAAAAACATGATAATGGGTTGGACATCTTAGTCGAGTTCCTCGAAGACCCGACAACAATTCCTGAAGATATCACAAAGTTGTAGGTAAGTTCCTTTAGAAATCCATTCCAGGAAATTGCTTGGTTGTTTACAAGAATAACGGGACTGGCATCCACGGCAAGCATTTCCCATATAATTATTTATATTTTTTACTTCACAGTCAAGGAACAATTCATTTTCGATTAGGGAAAGTTATTTTCCATTGAAATTTGTTCCCAGTTGTCATGATTCAAAGAATCGAATAAATTGTATATGTCATCCTAATTGATTTTCTCAATAGTGCATTGTTGTCCGTTTCCAAAACTGTCTCTTTCCAAGAAAATAAACTGTGGATTTGACCTAGTAACATTCTGGTACCAGGCCCTATGGAGGCACAAGGCCTCCCATTGTTTTTATGAATTTTTTAATGACTTTGTCTTAGTTTTCAAAGATTTATTGTTAGGGGAGGATGCTCCGCAGATGTCTAGCCAGGCAACCAAGTTTTTGAATAGGAAGGGCACACTTGATCAAAAGGAAAATCACAGTGTATTGATGGTCTTTGGATCAAAGGAAAATCCTGCTTTCCTTCCATGCCACATCACGGACAAGATGTTTGTAGCAGAAATAGCAAGGCAGTACAACCAATGGTTGCATTTTTTCCATCACAAGAAAAAAAAACAGTTCATTCCTCTGCCCTAGAATGTCAGGGACTTCCTGTGCAGAAACGTCAACAATATTGACGAATTTGCATGCCATTTCAAGAACTTGAACCTAACATATGTTGAAAGGCTAAAAGGGTTCGACCCTAATGGGATTTTTCGAGAACATTTACTAGCAATTGGCTTTAGCAGCTCTTTTATCCATAGACGCCTGACCGAAGACAGGGATAGTGACGACAACAATCTTGCTTCTGGTGATTGCGACATAGAGACATTGCAAAGCCCCACTAAATTGTACATACAACAGGGAAAAGTATCTAGTGAGAAGAGTGCCCAGTCCCCCGCCAGCACTCCCAAGAGCACAACATCACAAAGCATCGCTTCAATGGCCCACCCCAGTAAGAAAGAAACCCATAAATCTTCAAACGGAGGAGGAGATAAGAACCCTCCTCGCATAAAAATTGATAGTTCTCACAAAGTTCCACTGACGAAGAAGAGAAAAAACAATGTCGGGTGGGCGAACAAACCTGAAATTGAAAGTGAATAGATGCAACTTGAAAGTGGAACTGAGCACATGCACAAAGTTGGTCCGTCCACAATGGAAATAGTTGAGACTGACATTTTTTACGAAGATGAATCCTTCGTATTCCAGAGCGTTGTTTTTGATAGCCAATCTAAAAATATGGTCATTGAAAAGAGAGATGTAACAAATAGGAAAGGCAAATCTCGCACAGAGATTAACTTTAGGAAAATGCAGTCGTCCCAAATCTCCCTATTTTATTGTGTAACCGGTGATGCTCTTGATGATTCCATTGGAGGAATTGAAGCAGATAATTCCAGAATGAAAGACCGCGTCAAGGAATTTGAGGAGGCTTTCATTGCTACCCCAGAGTTTGCCAGTTCTTTTGCAAAAAACATGTCTTCTACCGATGTAGACAAGATAAAAGTATCCTCCACCCTCCTTGCATCGTCTAGATCCCTTATAGAGAATAAAATCAAGAAAATAATGCAACTAGTTACTGAAGCTTGGGAAACATCACAAAATATAGCTTCCTTGTGAAAGAGGGAAAATGATTTGCATGAACATTTGCAGACGAATTTAAAAAATGATCAACGTTTCTGTGACAAGGTGCTAACCCCTTTTTCCAACCATGCCATCAACACCTCGGATCTAAAAAGAAGACAAGATAATCTCCCCTACCCAAAGCGGACCAAAAAATTAAAAGCATGCTGGAAAAAGAAACTTAAGAACCTAGAGCTCATTGTCGAATCATGTAAACAAGCCATATTAGAAAATGAACAATTATTGACAAACCTGGTCCAAATAGACTTAGCCGAAAGTACCAACGAGGTTCAAGACCCAAACTTAATTCTCAAATCCTTGTCAATGACCAAAGAAGCCATCGATGAACAACTTGATATTTTAAAGTGGTTGTCTTTCGAAAAGTTTTATGGCATCCTTGAATATCGTGTAGATGAGCTCGAGACCTGGGTACTAGACTATTCGGCACACAATGAAGAAATCGAACAGAGTCTGCATGGTATTTCAATGGATCTAAGGAAATTAGAAAAAGACATTTTCGATATAGAAATCCAGGATGAAATCAACTTGGCCCCCATGAGAAGCTACATTGAAGAATGGTTCCAATAGAGAATGGACAACCTCATCGAGGAAGGGAAACAACTAGTTGACACGATTCCAGTGACTGTCGACGACAACAACAAAAACGCATTGGCTTCATAGTAAGTCTATACTTGTTTTCTTTATCAGTCCATTTAGTATACCTGTTTAAGTAGAAAACTCTAACCAAACACTCATAACTTCTAATCTCTTCATTTCAGGTCTTCCTCTCTACCATGGCGCACTTCTTCTTTCTACATTCCTAATTCTTGTACCTATTTCTTTTTTTGGTCCACGGGAGCCCCAATCTCAGTCTATATGACCAACGCATTTAAATTTCCAGAAATATGGAACAGATTCCAGAAATATGTAACAAACATTATTATTTTTTGATAAATTTCAAAGAAAACTAAATATCGACCTCTTTAGTTTTTCATTTTGCATAGAGCAAGCGAACTCTTGAAATTTTAGAATATCATCGATGTAAACTTTGATAAATTTCAAAGAAAATGGAAAATATTCTATTGTGTGAAATAGAAATATGGAATAGATTCCAAGAATGCTAAATTTCTATAATAAAAAAATGCATATGATACACACATACTTCGAAGTTATTTTTAGTGTTGTTATCTGCAACATTTTCATGCCTACTCATCTTCAAATAGTTTGAAAGATCTTCGAACCATTTCATTTAATTTTACTTTTATGCCTATTCTATTATATTTGAATTTTTAATGTGTATGCTTAAGAAATATTGAACAGATTCCAGATTTTTCATAGATTTCAAAGAAAACAGGAACCTTTGCTGCTTCAAAAATATGGAACAGATCCAACCTCCAGGAACCTTTGTACTATCTTTCCTGTACTATCAAAACTTCAAAGTTATTTTTAGTGTTGTTATCTGCAACATTTATATGCCTACTCATCTTCAAATACTTTGAAACATCTTAGAACCATTTCATTTAATTTTACTTTAATGTATTTTACTTTTATGCCTATTCTATTGTATTTGAATTTTTAATGTGTATGCTTCATAAATATACTACAACTTGTCTCTCACGTGTCCGTACTTGGTCCCGCCATAGCAGTGCATTTATTCTCATTCCAACCTAACAGGGACTACGTCGTCATGCAACCTTGTTTATATATGCTAAACAAGATAACCTCTAAATGCCCCCCAAAAAATGTTTCTAAAAAATAAAAATATTACGATTTCGACTTTGCCTTCGAACCAACGTTTAGTAACAACACCAAAAACAACTACAAATCTTTTTATTTTTATTATAAAAAACAAATAATAAAAAAACAAACCCAAATACATGAATAAACATAAAGCCGCATATATCTGCCATTTATTCTCATGCTATCAAACATGGAGATTAAGTTTTGGAAGATGTTTTTATTTCAACAATGGTTTGTTAAGGATACCTTTTGCTTTGATGTATAATTTTAAGATTGTATTTTATTTTTTATTTAACCTTTTACATAAAATCATATAATTTATTATTAGCATTTTAATAATAGTAAAATTTACTTTTGATTAATTTATGGATAGTTGTAAACTTTAACAATGTATATAAAATATTAGGGGTGGAAGGTACGGGGTTATATATGGTCACGATGGAAACCAGATTTTGCAATTTGCATGAGGCCTCATATGCACTTCAAATAACTAAGCAGAAGTCCTAGCAGTATATATGGGGATAAAACTCATCGGAGCAACCAAATACTTGGGTATCATTGTCATAGGAGACTCAAAGTTGATCATCAAAGGTCTATGTAGGCACAACAAAAGTACTCATCTGAATCTTAAGAGAATATACAAAAGGATAGAAGCTAAGGAACAAAATTTTCATTCAGTTGACTACTACCATGTCTATTGTCGGTAAAATAGAGAGGTCAGTTCATTGGCTAAGGAAGCTAGACATATTGATCAAGGAACTCTAAGGTCAAATGAAAATTTCTCCACCCACTTTTTAACTTAGACATATGCAAAATCAAAAAATATGTGTGGTTGATGTGACCCGCAACCTCTTAATCATTGAATTCATGCACTTGGTTGAACATTATGACTCTACCTCTTCTCTTTCATGACGCATCGCAACACTTGGTGCATGCTTCGTCATATCCTCGTGCCAAGATTTATTATCACTCAGGCTCCCCCTTTGTTCATATATGGGATATCACATACACTTATTGTCACTCTGTGTTGTGGGAAATCTCTTTGTTGCTCCTCAGTCTGATCCTACATGGGTTTCTACCTTTGGATTCAAGGTCTAGTTATGTGGTATCATGAACCATCGCTATTCAAGTACTCCTTCATTCAGTCTGTCGCATGTGCACACATGGGAGTTCCATCTCGACCTTTAAATATTTATGGTGGATTGGCCTCTAACACATTCAAGTGTTCACTGAGAAATTGGTTCCTTCCTTACCATCTCTGGTTTGTGAGTTTATTTCTTCGTCGATCTTGCTTTTGTGACTCCCTAGCCTCTCTCAGCTTGTAATCCTACATGTGGCAATGTAGACAGCATTGATGCCATTGCTCAAACTATGAGATGGAAACCATGAAAGGGAAATTGTGATTACAGTACAAGAGCTCGCAGCCTTGCGCGAATCCAATGCCCAAATGGAGAAAACATTCCAAGACAAAGAAAAAAAGAGGGATAAGGAGTTAGCAATTGCCTTGAGGAAATTCAACATGCACTCTGAGCAAATCCATGCCCTCAGTGAGGAAATTTGCAAGATGCAACCAAGAAACAATCAGAAACAAGCATTAGCTTCTTCTATGGGTTCCCAAGCCTCTTATGAAGTCAATCAATACCTGCAACATCAACCAGACTTTAGCAAGAATGAATACACTCAGACAGAAGTGGACACAGTTTTGAAGCTCAAAAAACTCATGTTTCATGCAATGCAAAATTATTTTTTTGTTAAACACCTATGTTTGAGTATACTCTTGGAAGTATGAAATATTTTTGGTAGTTAMTGTAACATTCATAAAGCATATAAGGTTGTTAGGCTCTTTTGTTATGATGAATGTTTCTCTGCAACTTGGGAAAAAATTTTAAACTATGGTTGATTCAGCACTATTGTACCCCCTTTTATAATACAATCGTATYTATTTTTGTTAAAAGAAAACAATGTATSTAAAATGTTATAATTTATTATTAATATTGTAATAATTACAATATTTACTTTCTATTAATTTATATACAATTGTAAACTTTAATCTCAAATTGAAACAAGTCTACATAGTGTGATTGAAGTCTGAAATAAAATTGACATATGCGCATATATAAATTGAAAAAACTTGCCATTAATGGAAGAGCCCATGACAAGTACATGGATGATGGTCACCACATCCAAATTGTACTCCTTCTTGTATTGTAGTGTTGCTCGCTCTGCAATATTCTTGGAAACTGCATATGCATGAACCCTTAAATAAATGATTTTGTAGGTAATAAGTGTGTTTGGGCAATCGATTGAGTGAAAAAAACTAGCTCATGCATTGAGGGAAATCAAATCTAATGATAGAAAGGTCGATATGTAGAGAAAAATTCCATTAGAGGGTGGGAGGCTTAATGGAGAAATTATATGGGAGGGGGGACATTAATGGAGAAATTATAATATAATTTCTCCATTAATGCCCCTCCTCCCACCCTCTATAGAGAGTTGTGAATATCTGTCATGTGAAGCAAAAGTACAAATGGGACTCAAGCAACGCCATATGAATTGAGTCATGGTTGATTGTCTATTGAAAAAAACAAAAAATTTAACAGACATCCAACTTTCTCCAATGTTGTGATATCACAGGCTACAAGAAATATATATATATATATATATATATATATATATATATATATATAAAAGTATGGAAAATAGGATCGATCTCATGCAATATTGAATCAAGGCACCATGTATCAATATACAATGATGTACATGATTACATAATCATTATGAGCATATGAGGAGAATATCACACACCAATTGGCAGCGAACTCTCAGTGTATGTTGCCTTATTTCTCTCATTAACAAGAATCACTAGTTCGGTTCAAATATTATTCTTCTAGAACATAACAATCCATTAACAAAGACATAGAGAAAAGAACAAGCCAAAAATATTCTTCAATAATGATGTTGAGCATCATTTTGAACACACACGAAATCCATTTCCTAGATGCACCCATAATATTAAGTCATAGGAACAAGAATTTAGAGATCTTGTATGTAATGGTTTAAAAAATTGTTTGGGTATTTATCTACCCACCCAGGAAGGGGGACTTTTAGTCTTGATGGAATCAACGTCTATCTCACAGGATTCGTCAATGCTATGATTATGCTCCGTTAAATTGTTAGTCTTAAATGTAGTCGCAGACAATGTGACCACCACACAATGCAGTTATGGCCTCGAAAGTGAGCATTAATGAAATCAAATACCAAAAATGGACTTACGAAATCGATACTGAGGTTCATGGAGTTAATAACCTATTAAAACCAGTAAATGCAAGGGAATGCTTATTAATTTGCATTTATTCTATGCTTCATAGCTGCATTAATTTCAGAGACACATGCCACCATCTCGACAATAAGAAGTCAAATTAAATAGCCAATCAAATGCTACATAAATATTTTTAAATAATTTTTAAAAAATAAAAAAATATTTCTAATGTAATTTCTAATAAAGAAAGGTAAGTTTACAAATCACAATTCAAAATTTAAAGACAAAGATAAATCTATCATATCAACATTGTATTGGTCTCCACTAAAAATGTTAATCTTATAAAAATATCATTATAATAGATGGGGTGTTTTACTAAATTATATTATTTTTATTTTTATTAGTGATATATAATATGTTGATATACAAATTATTAAATTAAAAAGCTTGAATAATATATATATATGAAAATTATTTAATTTATTTTAGTTTTGGAGAAAGATTTAAAATTGCTTCTAATTGATTAAGAGTTCATTTTTCTTATATGTAAGGAAACAAGTTAATAACCTAAGGCTCTGAGGTATTTAGTACGGGTGAAAGTTTACCCCCTTACAAATCACCAATGGATTATTTCAACTAACATGGTTTTCCTTGAATAACAATGATGAGTTAACCCACATTCAGGGATAACAACCGATAATAATTATCCTTACTGTTGATAAACAATTAAGTTGTAATAGCTTTTGTCACCTTAAAAAAAAAAACTATTAGATCCATCTTATAATTAAAACTGGATATTATAAAAGAGAAATGAATTAGAGATTTCATATATCTATTCTACAAAATTTTCTCTCCGACTTAAATCTTAAAAGGTATTTCCATATGCTCTTTCTGTTCAAGAGAGAGGTTACAAGTTGTTAGTTTGAAATTTACGTTGTTGAATCTTCGAAATAATAGTGAAAACATCATTTTCAATTAGTCGAAAATGATCTTCATAATGGATCAATGTTGCAAGATGGTATGTGGGTATTATGAGGCATATCTCCCCTATCCTAAAAAAATGTGTTATCTACCATAGTAACATCTAGGGCAAATGAAAGTACGATTGGAACAACATAATTGGTTTAGATGAAAATGATCTTAGCATTGATATTAATAAAATTATTAGCAAAATCATTAAAATTTTATATTCAATTTGAATAATTTTATTTAATTCAAATAATTTATATAAAAATATGGTTTAATTTGTTTTTTTTTTTTTTTTATATTGACATAAAACAATTTTCCTAATTAATATATTTTTTTTTATTTTTTCATTATAAACATTTAAATCATTTTATTTTTATTATATTTAATTTATTTATACAATATATTTCACAAAGCTAGTGAAGTTAAACTAACAACATCCACCATGTATGCTTTCTAGAGAAACCTTAGATGATAAATAGACGGTAAATGAAACCAAGCATTTACACATAAAGGAGAGGTCGAATTTGCACATTAGAGATGGAGAATAAGAATTTCAGGAGGATCTAGTGAGAGGTTCTACAAGGTTCGTTGAGAAAATGATTTGGGCAGGAAACAAATGGTTGATATTAGAGTCAATGGGGTAGTTAACCCTTGATATAGAATGAAGGGGACCAAATCCAATTGTATAGATCCATTCGATGATTTGGATCATGTCATTACATGGTTTGTAAATGGTATGCCTATGGCTCGTCCACCTCGCTAATATAGATCATTATTGAAGAATTGATTTATATGTCTTTTGCAATCATCTTTTAGAATGAAAACATGCTACTCAAAACATTGTTCATTAATAATAATGAATTGCTATGTTTTTGTATTCAATTTCATGACTCGATTTGCTTGTTCTTCACTGCCAAGCCCAACATAAAACAAAGGAACATCTACTTATTTCATGCCAAAGAGGTCAAATGTGCTATGTATATTCAATCCAAAATCATGATTAATAATGTGACTTATTGTGGTTCATTTCTTCTCAATAAAACGAGTCAATATACATTCATTTATATATGGATTGTTGTAGGTGAGTATCACTATGCAAGATATTATGCAAGATATTGAGGATGTAATGTTATGTTATGTTATGAAGATGTGGTTTGGAGAGAGAGAGAGAGAGAGAGAGAGAGAGAGAGAGAGAGAGAGATTTTATTAATATGTGGTTTGAATTGTGCGCGTGTGTGTATTATTGAACCTACAATTCACTAAAGTAAATGACTTGGTTATTGGCATTGATACAGTTGGGAATTAGAAGTATTAATAGCCAACAAATTAAGCAAGATTGGAAATACTATTGTTTATGATCAAAAGAGAAATTGAATTCATGGGTGTTATTATTAACTAAACCAATGTGAATTACATGTATTAGATGGTGTGTATGGTCCCTCAACAATTAAAATAGTGACCTGGGAATTGATTGTGTGCAGAACAATGCAAGCCTCTTGTTGGAATTAGAAACTATATCTGACACTCCACTCACCTCATGTGGATCTCTTCTAGAAATTATATGAATAGTCTATGAAAAATGAGCCCTTAATGCCATCAGAGTGACTTGGGAAGATGGTTTCTTAAAGAATCCATAATTTATCTTTAGTGGAACACACACAGGAATACACCAAAATAGAGAAATTATACAAAAAACCTCAATCACACATATAATTAAACATAATAGTTAGCATAATTTACCCTAGAGAAACCTGAAGGAAAAACTCTGGCATCAAATGACTATGCTCAATATTTTATCCTCGAGAACTGTAAAATTAGAACAATGTTTTTGTCTCTCCGGTGCATTTAGTAATTTACATAATAGAAATATCTTCGTCATTGCTTTACTACTCTACAAAAGTACCCCTTCTAATTTGTTGTGCATGGGTTTTTTAGGCAACATTGGATTTGTTGGGGTAGATGGAAGGCTAAGCATCCATGTCCCTTGAATTCCCTTTTGTAGCACTCTCCCCCCCATTTCTTCTTTTATTGGAAGCATTCTCATTAAGGGTTCCCTTCTTCTTGTCTTATTTTAACTTTGGAACTTCCATTAGCAATGCAAAACCTTATCAGTGAGGTGAATATTAGTTGAGCTAGCATGGGGCCCTTCACACTATCAACCAAACCTCATATTTCTTCATCATTTTCAGTAGCCACAAACCTTAATTCCATAGCCAAAGATCTTTACTTGTGTGGCCAAAAACTTTACTTATGTAGCCAAAGAACTTCTAAGTTGTCAATTGCTTTATCCGATATGAGTCATAACCATTTGATGTTTATTTCATATATGTTTTGAATCATTACACCACTAGCTCTAATCATCATAATTTCATGTTTATCTTTTGGAAATCGGGACACATATTATAAACTTCGTTGTCCCTTATAAAATTTAGTCTCGTGGAAAGTTTAATAAAACATATTTATATATCCGTTTATTTGTTAGATAAATCTAGTTGGTTTTAAATGACAATAACATTGTCATCACTATCAATAATTTTAAATTATGGGAATGTGATCTAGTGGGCAAATAGCAGGACATGACTAGGATAGTATTAATGTGGGCACCTGAGTTCAAAACCTGTAAGTGGGTGCATACAAAGCTAGGTGTAAATCCTAGGTGACTTTGATGGTATATATATCCCCTCCCCTCATAGCATGGCAACTTAGCTAATTAGATTCTATAAGTAGTATATAATAAATTATAAAATTATAGAAGGAATATATACACTTTCTCCACTATTTTTAGAAAAATGACTACAAATACATCGCTTAAGCATTACTAGGTCCTTCATTGTATCCCCTAAGGTGTAAATCCCTCCACGACACCCACTGAGAGTGCACACTCCTTGGTCAGACCCAGCGGTGAGATGGTCAAGAGAAAACAAGGGGCATGCAATCGATTGGGCAGACAAAGTCATATAAGCACGGGAAAGAGCACATTGGGTGCGCAATGGTGACATGTGGAACCAAGGGGTAACGTGCCTCACTTTGCTTGTGACGAATGATGAGGACTTGAGTTTTGTTTGTGAAAGGATAGAAAAACTTGGGCACGCACCCAAGGAGTATACTCACTTTCCCTTGGTAGCATGAGTGTGTTAGAGAGGTTGGATGACCCCATCTCCACACCCACGAAGAGTCATGTCGGTGAATTCAAGGAAATGCACAAGGAAAGGGTGCGCCCAAGAGGTTTGGGTGTGTTGGCATGAGGAGTGCACCCAACTATTGGACGTGTTGGCATGAGGAGTGTGCCCAAGGATTTGGTGCATCATTCCAAAAGGAAGAAAAGGTTCAAACAAATGTGCAGGTTCATGGGTACATCGATCTACGAAGGGGCGCGTCGGTTTGTTTGGGCGTGTCGATCTGCAAAGGGTTGTGACACCCAAAGGACACAACGGTTTCCAAAGGAGACACTTGGATTCCATATAAGAGCACAAGGTGGATGAGTCAAGGAGGAAAATGGGAACGAGCAAGTGAGAAAGCAAGGAGTCAAGCAACTAAGGAAAAGTTGTGAAGACATGGAAAACAAGTAATCAATGGACGTAGAAAAGGGACTTTGGTGAAGTCTTATCACAGGTCTGGGGGAGGCATGTTATGAGGCAGATCCAAAGTATGTGTTAGTTTGGTGAAGGCTTACAATAAAAAGGAGATGGTGAGTCTATGGTGGGCGCACATCTGGGGAGCACCACAAAGGGTTTTGAAAGTTCTTGCGACAACGAAGCTAGTGGAGTGAATCTATGTATGAGTTGGTGAGGAGAGGCAAGTCGTGCGAATCTACCCAAGTTGAAGGACCAAGATGACACCATCACATTGTTGAAACGAGCTTTGGCCAATGGATAGAGCTTATTTGTCATGCTAATGAGGATCAAGATAAGGGAACCTAAGCCATATGATGGTACTCACAATGCTAAGTTGTTTGGCAACTTATGTTGGGACATTGAGCAGTACCTGAAGCAGTTGAACAAAAGTTTGGACGAAGCTAAGGTGAATTTTGTTGCAATGTTCTTGATAAGGACTGCTAAGATCTCGTGGAGGAACCCGGTGAATACTTGGTAGCTTGGATAACCGTAGAGAAGATCAAAAAATAGGAAAAGATGAAGGTAGCCTTGAAGGCACAGTTTGGTCTAGGAAACCAAGCATGGATCGCAAGAAATTAGTTGATGTCTCTTAGGCACATTGGTAATATTCAAGCCTACATCAAGGTTTTCGCAATGCTCATGTTGGAGATCAAGGATATGTGAGAGGAAGAAAGACTTTTCCACTTCATGAATTGTCTGTAGCCATGGGCACAAAGTGAGTTGTGACATCAAAATGTGCAGAATCTTGCGACAACCATCACCGCAACAGAAAAATTGTTGGTTTAGGGGTGAACCCAAGGTAGGTCCTAGGAGTAGTGAGAACACCCAATGCGATAATCAACAAGGTAAGTGGAAGAATAAGGAAAAAGGAAAGGAAAAGAGGTCGAAGGGTAGTGAGGATAACGCCAACAAACAGATGCATCGAAAGAGAAGAAGACGATTTCATGTTGAATTTGTGCCAAGGAACACTATGTGAAGAATTGTCCCTTGAAACATAAGTTGAATGCTTTGGAGAAAGTGGACAACCCATCTATTGGGGTCTTGTAGGTTTTGAATGTTGTCATGGAAGGTGGATCCACGGAGATCCAAGAGAACGATGAGACAAGATTTTGTTATGTGCAAGTTGAACTCAATGGGAAGTCAATGATAGCTATGGTGGATAGTGGGGTGAATAATAACTTCTTAAGGGAGGATATGCTGCAGAGACTTGGGTTGCAACCCGAGCCAATGCAGATAACCTTCAAAGTAGTCAACTCAAGTTTAGAGAGGGTCATTGGTGTGTCCAAGAATGTCTCGTTGAAGCTTGGGGAATAGTTAGGGAGTACGAGTTTCACCAGTGTTCCTATAGATGATTTTGAAGTTGTGTCAGGACAGGAGTTCATGAGGAAGGAAAAATCAACACATATTCCTCACATGAACAGTTTGGCCATTTTCTCGAGACAGACTCCATGTTTGATTCCTACCATGAGGAGGAAGCAAGGAGGTACACAAGTGTCCTCCTTGCGTGTTTTTTTCCCTTCTAAATTATGGGTTCACCTTTTTAATGTGATTCCAAGCCTTTTCTATTGCTAGCATGTTAGTTGACTATCAATTTGAGAATTGTTTGAATCGATTGTAGATAGTTATATTTCCTATAGATTAGGCCTCAACTACCCCACATGCATGCATGAACCATCAAGATTTTTTTTTTATCTTTCAGAATTTGTTGTTTGAGAAAATATGTAGTGTTCAGATATTTTAGGGCATCATTAGAGAATCGTGTCTCAATTGTAGCTTAGATAGACTCCCCCAAACACATTTCACCCTTGCTAGCACCAATCTACAATTTTGCTAATCTTTCCAAGTATTATTTCCAGATGGTTTGAAAAGACGCATACTGATGGAATTTATATTGTTGTTGGTAAAAATTTCATAGAATTATTCTTTGTATGTTGGTGAAGGAATGAAATTTGAGACAATGTACGAAAGTAAATATTAATATTCTTTCCCCGCGTGGTTTACAAATATGTAACAAATCGCTTGAGTAATCAACTAATGGTTTATTTCTGACATTTGGAAATCATTATTTAAAAAATCAAGGTCACAATGACATGAGTTAAAAAATCAAGGTAACAATGACATGATTTTTAGGTAACAAAAGTATTTTTTTGTCAATACTAATGCTTATTATTTCAACCCGTGGCCCCTCTACTTGATGCAGGAGCATCGCAAGGCATGCAAGCATAGCCAGCAGCGAGCCAACGCGGAGATAAGAGACAGCTGGAAAAGCACCGAGCACATTTTTTGAAAATGTTTTGAAATATTAATGAAGTCATTAAGTGGAGGCATGCTTGTATTATTGTAAAAGGACCTTGAGCAATCCACTCTCGTCCATAGTAGATAGGAGACTTTATGTGTAATGAATGTAGGTAGATAGAATTTAATGCTTAGATTAGACAGTTTTAGAGCGCAAGAGGGAAACGGGATATAGACACCCTCATTGTATAGTGGAAAGATTATTATGTCAATAGAGCATAGAGAAGAGAGCAGAGAGTTGTAGTTGAAAACACCCATGTACAGAGATTTGAATTAATAGAAAGAGCTTCGATTCAAATTCATGGTGTCGTATTTGTTCTTTGTGTATGCATGTTGAATGTTATGCTCATGGATGTTTACTTTCTGTTATACATTTGCTTTATATGTTGTGTATTTGATTTTATGCTTTGTGTTTGAAGTCTGAGAGAGAGGAAGGAATGAGTTTCAATTGTTTCTCTGCCTGAGTGAGTAAAATTCCTGCAATGAGTGCAGTGAAGTTTGTCTGCAAGGAGTGCATTGACAGAAGTCAGAGTTCATCTCTGAAAGCTCAGGAGGGATGAAAATTGTTCTCATTCTCGCAGAAGTGCAAGTTGAGCACAGGAGTCGTGCAAGGTGTGCGCAGGCCGAGTAAAGTCATAGAGTTGTGAACCTGAGAAATTGTTGAAGGATTGTTGTTGCAGGGAGTGTGCAGAGTCAAAGGAATTCAATTCTTTGAAGTAATTGAAGGATTCGCTGCAAGGAGTGTGTGCGGGAGTCTTCTTTAAGACTTGGAGTTTGGAGAAATCTCAGGAAGGATAGGGTCTTCACAGTTGTCGAAGAAAAAAAAAAAAGGTTGGTGCCTTGAAGAGTTGTGAGGAGGTGCAGCGACGTTGTCGTAGGAAGGAGAAATTTCATGGAAGAATACCATGTTCATTTCGCAGAAATCGTCAATGGAGATTTGGACGGTCGGAGTTCTTCGTGGAGAATTCATGAGGTCCTGGAAGCCGTCAGATCTTGCAGAGAAGAAGGTACATTACGGTGAGATTTCCTTAAGCGTAAGCTCAGAAGAAATCAGGGCCATAGGATCCAAGTCAGCCAGGGTCGTTGGATCGCTCGCGAAAGGTGAGTAGCGAAGTGGCGAGTGGATCAGAGCTGTCCATCTTGGAGTGGACAGGTGGCATACTCACCGAGAGGTCAGAGTCTCATTGACCATTTCAGGGTTTTGTGAGTTGAGGAGCTGAAGGCTTGGCATTCAGATTTGCGAAGTCGCGAAGTTCGAGAACTCCAAAAAGGCAGGAAGTTCCATCATGGGAACCGCGAAGAAGACGTGTCAGAATTTCGTCGTTTCGCATATCGGAGGATAAAAGGTCGAGACTTTCATCCCGAAAGTCCCAAAGCAGTGAGAAGAGAAGTCACGAAGTAATCTAAGCCATCCATCGGAGGAGGACAGGTGTCAGAGATCAGAGGATCTCGCGAACTCGGAGGTTCGTCGGGTGAGAGCCCAAAATTTGGGTGCTCGAAGTTGCGAGAAGCGAAGCCGCGAAGTGTTGAGGTTGCACCTAAGAGACATGTGGCAGAACTACACAGTGGTCCCGGGAATTAAACCAGCAGACACACGTCAGATATTCGGAGGAGTCAACACCCCGTTGACCTCTCGCGTCTCGGGGAATGGGAAGAAAAGGGAATGAAGGTTCGAGCCTTTGACTCACGAAGTCACGAGTAGCGAGAATGAGAGGAGAAAGGTCAAATCTCGCCTCTCGGGGGTTCGGGAAAGAAGGTGCCAAAGGTTGAACCTTTGAACCCACGAAGGCGCGAGAGGCGAAAGGCACTAGTGCTTAGCCTAGCCAGTGGTCGTGCAAGGAGGCGCTGACAAAGAGAGGGTTGTACCCATTTCACGATCTCTGGTATCCCGGGATCTTAGAGGAAGAGTCGGAGGTCACGACTCGCAAACTTGCAAGATCGCGAACCGCGTGAAAGAACCTGTGGATCGATTAGAAAGGGGATTCCAGAAGAGAATACGAACGGGTCGATCCGGCTTGAGGGGCATATAGAACGATCCTGTAAGTGGATCCTCTACCTGAGGGTCAAGTGAATCTGCACCATCTGGTATCAGAACCTGATTCTTGTTTGTTTATTTCAGGTGGGAAAAGCGAGAAGGAATTTCAACCATGCCGTCGAGGAGAAGAGACATGCAAACACCCGATCCGCCGGAGGAAAGGGAAATGCCAGAAGGAAGGGGCAGGAAGGTGCAGAATCCAGAAGTGGAAAGAGATCTGCATGACATTCGCGCTAGACTCGTGGATGTGGAAATAAAACAAAGACGCATAGCTGACATTGGAGATGTCAGTGAGTCCAAAAGCGAAGATGACGCTGGACATGAAGAAGAAGAAATTTCAGCAGAAGATGCAGCAAATGAATGCTTGATTAGAGTTGTTGCAAGAATTAGTGCAAGAGCCAAAATGGACATTCCAGTTTATGAGGGAAACTTGGATGCTGAAGAGCTTCTAGATTAGATTAGAGCTCTAGACACATATTTTGACTATGAATATGTCGAAGAATACAAGAAGGTCAAACATGTTGTCACGAGACTTAAAGGACATGCAGCATTGTGGTGGGATGAACTGCAAGCTGACAAACGCTGCCAAGGTAAGTAGAAAATCAAGAGTTGGGATAGGATGATTGCAAAGATGAAGGCGAAATTTATTCCCAGGGATTACCAGATTACTTTGTTTCGAAGAATGCAAAATTTGAGACAGAAGTTGATGTCAGTGAAGGAATATACTGAAGAGTTCTACAGGCTGAACATCAGAGCAGGTCATCATGAAAGTAATGATGAAAAGGTTGCCAGGTATATGAATGGCCTGAGATACAAAATTCAGGATGAGATGAGCATGATGACCATCTGAACGGTGGAAGATGCTTATCAAATGACTCTAAAGGTGGAAGATAAGCTGAGCCGAAAACAAGGTCAAAGAGGCCGAGGCAAAAGTCAAGCCAAAGGCAAATCAATTGCCTAGGATAGAAATCAGAAACCTAAGGAAGAATGGAAGAAACCTCAGATTGAGAGAGGTGGAAGCTCATAGAAAGGGAAATATGCTGGACAGAGAAGGCAGTATGTTGATCAGAAAGGAGAGTATGTTGATAACAACGTTTTTCCTCGTACTAGAGGTAGAGGAAGAGGAAGAGGTGGAGTGATAAAATGCTTCACGTGCGGAAAGGTCGGACACAAGTCTTATGAATGTCCAGACAAGAAGAAAGAGGAAGGAGAGACTCACATTGTCGAATCACAGAGGCAAAATGTTGAGGCAGAGGATGCTGAAGGCGAAATATCTTTGATGATGTAAAAATTTCTTTTGACACCAGAGAAGGAAGTGGAGAGTTCGATCCAAAGGAACAGACTTTTTCGGACTGCTTGCAAGACCAAGGACAGGGTATGCAAGGTCATTGTGGACAGTGGTAGCACAAACAATCTCGTTTCAACGGAGATGGTAGAAAAACTGGAGCTGGAGACGATTGATCTTCAAAGCCCATACAAAGTTTCATGGTTGCAAAAAGGACATCAGGTAAATGTCACTAAGCAATGTTTAGTTGAGTTTAAAATAGGAGGGTATAAATATGAAATACTCTGTGATGTTATTCCTATGGATGTTTGTCATCTATTGTTGGGTAGACCGTGGCACATACACCCTACAGAAAAATAGGAGAACTCACATGTTGTTGCCGATCAAAGATAAAGAAATAAAACCGGAGGTGAGAAACACTGTACTTCTCATGAGTGGAAAGGAACTTCTTACAAAGGTTAAGAAGAAGGAGGAACTACAATTCATTGTGGTTAGGAAGCCAAAGATTGTTTTAACCAGCACAAGGGTAGATGATTTACCAGAAGAGGTCCAGGAACTGCTGGAAGAATTCGCTGACATAGTAGTGGACGAACTACCTCGTTCGTTGCCACCGATTAGAAGTATAAGTCATCATATTGATCTCATACCTGGAGATAGTTTTCCAAACAAAGCAGCATACAGATTGACGCCGCAAGAGAATGAAGAGGTCAAAAGACAAGTCCAGGATTTGTTGGAAAAAGGTTTGGTCAGAGAAATCTTGAGTCTGTGTGTTGTTCCGACAGTACTTAGTCCAAAGAAAGACAGAGGTTGGAGGATGTGTACTGACTCGAGGGAAATCAACAAAATAACCATCAGGTACAAATTTCCATTACCAAGGATGGATGATCTGATGGATTGCTTGAGTGGAGCCAAAAAAAATTCGAAGATTGACTTGAAAAGTGGATATCACCAGATTCGTATGAGAGAAGGTGATGAATGGAAGACAGCCTTCAAGACTAACGAAGGGTTGTATGAATGGCTTGTTATGCCATTTGGTTTAACAAACGCGTTGAGTACTTTCATGAAATTGATGAATGAAGTCTTAAAGGAGTTCATCAGAAAATTTGTCATTGTGTATCTTGATGACATACTGATTTTCAGTAAAACAAAGGCAGAACATTTGAAACATTTGGCTATAGTGATGAAGAGGTTACAGCAAGAGAAGTTGTTGATAAACATGAAGAAATCCTCATTCATGAAGACAGAGCTCATTTATTTGGGGTTTGTTATTTCTGCAGATAAGTTGAGGATGGATCCAGATAAGGTGGAGGTAATTAAGAATTGTCCATCACCAAAGAATATCTTTGAAGTTCAAAGTTTTCACGGATTGGCTAGTTTCTACCGAAAGTTCATCAGGAATTTTAGTGGAATTAGTGCACCGATGATGGACACAATGAAGAAGAGACACAAGTCTTTTCACTGGACAGAAGAGGCTGAGAAAAGCTTCAATTTGTTGAAGAAGAAAATCACGGAACAACCAATTTTGGTGTTGCCTGATTTTAAAAAGACATTTCAAGTAAAATGTGATGCAAGTGGATTTGCAATAGGGGTAGTCTTGAGCAAGAAGACATGTCGATAGCATATTTCAGCGAGAAGCTGAATGAAGCCAAGATAAAATACTCCACGTATGATAAGGAATTCTCTGCTATTATTTAGGCATTGAAAAAATGGAGACATTACTTAATTCCTAAGGAGCTTGTCTTGTATAGTGATAATCATGCATTGCAATTTGTGACTCAACAGGAGAAGTTAAATCAAAGACATGTTAAATGGGTTGAATATATGCAAAATTTCACTTTTGTGATTAAACATATTTCTGGAACTGCTAACAAAGTTGTTGATGCTTTGAGCAGGAAATGTTTGTTATTGCAGGAGTTCAAAGTCAAAACATTGGGTTTTGGTGATCTCGGGGGCATATACAGAGATGATCTAGATTTTAAAGAGGCGTATGAAGCAGCTGAGAATCCAATTCTCAGGGATAGAAGCCAATGGGTAGAATACATGATCCAGGAAGGATTATTGTTTAAAGGTAATCATCTTTGTATTCCAAAATGCTCCATGAGGGAGAAACATAGTGGAGGATTGGCCGGACATTTCGGTCACGACAAGACGTTCACAAAGTTGAATGAGTCATATTTTTGGCCAGGAATGTGAGCATACGTCAAAAGATTCGTGGACAGATGTAGAATTTGTCAACATTCAAAAGGAAAGAGGCAGAATGCAGGTTTTTATCAACCATTACCTATACCTGACAGGTCGTGGGATGCAGTCAGCATGGAATTCATATTAGGGTTGCCAAGAACACAAAGAGGGTTTGACTCAATCTTTGTGGTAGTGGATAGATTTTTCAAAATGGCACATTTCATTCCATGTCAGAAAACTAGTGATGCAACTCACATTGCGAACCTGTTTTGGATCGAGACACTAAGTTCGTAGAACACTTATGGAGAACCTTATGGAAGAAGTTGGGAACAAACTTTTCATTTAGTTCATCTTATCATCCTCAGATGGATGGACAGACAGAAGTCGTGAACAGGAGTTTGGGAGACTTGTTGAGGAGCTTGGTGACAGAACACCACAATCAGTGGGACAACATATTACCACAGGTGGAGTTTGCTTATAATGACTCGCTTAATAGGAGCAAAGGACAAAGTCCATTTCAAATTGTTTATGTCATGCATCCGAGAGGAATTTTTGAGCTGAGGGATTCCGAACAGATTGCGAGTAGGAGTGCTAGTGCAGAAGATTTCGCAGAGGCGATGAAGGAACTTCACAGCCAGGTGAAGGAACAATTGCAGAGTTCGAGCCAAGAATATAAGCAGAGAGAAGATCAAAACAGGAGACAACTTCAGTTCAAAGTTGTTGATTTGATCCTTGCGCATTTGAGAAAGGAAAGGTTCCCGAGTGGAACATATAATAAACTGAAGATGAAGAAAATCAGACCATGTAAGGTCTTGAAGAAATTTGGGGCGAATGCATATGATATTGAATTACCCGATGGGATCAGAATTCCTCCGATATTCAATGTCTCGGATTTGTACCCTTATAAAGCTGAAGAAGAAGAAGCAGGTAGTGAACATCCAGAGATTCAGTGGAAAAAACAAATGCCAGTTGCAAAAAAGTCGTAGATGGAGCGCATACTGGACAAAAGAGTTGGTAAGAGGACCAGACGAAAGCAATACTTTGAATACTTGGTCAAGTGGAAGGGCCATCCAGTTGAAGATGCCAGCTGGGAGAATGAAGAGAGGAAGTCTGAGAGAGAGGAAGGAATGAGTTTCAATTGTTTCTTTGCCTGAGTGAGTAAAATTCCTGCAAGGAGTGCACTGAATTTTGCCCGCAAGGAGTGCGTTGACAGAAGTCAGAGTTCATCTCTGAAAGATCAGGAGGGATAACAACTGTTCTCATTCTCGCAGAAGTGCAAGTTGAGCACAGGAGCCGTGCAAGGTGTGCGCAGGCCGAGTAAAGTCTTAGAGTTTGTGAACCTGAGAAATTGTTGAAGGGCTACTGTTGCAGGGAGTGCGCAGAGTCGAAGGACTTCAATTCTTTGAAGTAATTGAAGGATTCACCACAAGGAGTGTGTGTGGGAGTCTTCTTTAAGACTCGGAGTTGAAGAAATCTCAGGAAGGATAGAGTCTTCACAGTTTTCGAAGAAAAACATAGAAGGTTGGTGCCTTGAAGAGTTGTGAGGAGGCACAACGACGTTGTCACAGGAAGGAGAAATTTCTTGGAAGAATACTGTGTTCATTTTGCAGAAATCGTCAAGGGAGATTTAGACAGTCGGAGTTCTCCGTGGAGAATTCACGAGGTCCCGGAAGCCGTCAGATCTTGCAGAGAAGCAGGTACGTTACAACAAGCTTTCCTTAAGCGTAAGCTCAGAAGAAACTAGGGCCATAGGATCCAAGTCAACCAGGGCCGTTGGATCTCTCGCGAAAGGTGAGTAGCGAAGTGGCAAGTGGATCAGAGTCGTCCATCTAGGAGTGGACAGGTGGCATACTCACCGAGAGGTCAGAATCTCATTGACCATTTCGGGGTTTCATGAGTTGAGGAGCTGAAGGCTTGGCATTCGGATTCCCGAAGTCACGAAGTCTAAGAACTCCAAAAAGGCAGGAAGTTCCATCATGGGAACCGCGAAGAAGACATGTCAGAATTTCATCGTTTCGCATATCGGAGGATAAAAGGTCGAGACTTTCGTCCCGAAAGTCCCGAAGCGGTGAGAAGCGAAGTCGCAAAGTAATCTAATTCGTCCATCGGAGGAGGACAGGTGTCAGAGATCAGAGGATCTCATGAACTCGGAGGTTCACCGGGTGAGAGCCCAAAATTTGGGTGCTCAAAGTTGCGAGAAGTGAAGCCGCAAAGTGTCGAGGTTTCACCTAAGAGACACGTGGCAGAACTACACAGTGGGCCCGGGAATTAAACCAGTGGACACACGTCAGACATTTGGAAGATTCAACACCCCGTTGACCTCTTGCGTCTCGAGGACTCGGAAGAAAAGGGAACAAAGGTTCAAGCCTTAGACTTGTGAAGTCGCAAGTAGCGAGAATGAGAGGAGAAAGGTCAAATCTCGCCTCTCGGGGGTTCGGGAAAGAAGGTGCCAAAGGTTGAACCTTTGAACTCGCGAAGGCACGATAGGCGAAAGGCGCTAGTGCTTAGCCTAGCTGGTGTTCGCGCAAGGAGGCGCTGACAAAGAGAGGGTTGTACCCATTTCGCGATCTCGGGTATCGCGGGATCGCAGAAGAAGAGTCAGAGGTCATGACTCGTGAAATTGTGAGATCGTGAACCGTGTGAAAGAACCTGTGGATCGATTAGAAAGGGGATTCCAGAAGAGAATCTGAATGGGTCGATCCGGCTCGAGGGTCATATAGAACGATCCTGTAAGCGGATCGTCGACCTGAGGGCTGAGTGAATCTGCACCACTACTACTTTTATTTTGTTTTATAATTGTATGAAGGGTGTATATCTTAAAAGGGTTTAGTGTGTGAAGATATTAAAGATGTGAAATCGTTTTGGGAGGAATGTAATTTTAAAGGAGGTTTCCATCTATTTTGGGGAAAACTCTTATATTTTATCTGTTGGTCCATTCTACATTAACTATTATGAATACACAAGTTATGGAAACGCTTTTCAAATGGGTGGTGGAAATTGTCAATATCATTGGATTGTTAATAGATAAGGTTAACTATATTTCAATCAACGAGTCATCTACTTTCTATGCCAAATGTGAGGTGCCCATGTATACAATGGATCCCACAATTTGAAAGTGTTTGAAAACCATAACCTCGACCTAGACACATGGTTTGATTGTAAGTAGGTTCTTAGTGGTGAGAAGGTTCCATTTTCCCAGTTGAAGCTTACAAGTCTTGCCAAACTATTGGCTGTAGAATATGTGGCAAACCAAAATCCAATTACCACCTAGATTGGGATTGTGCAAGTCCTTAATTTTCATTATATCCTTCCAGCTACAAACAAGATATGAGTATGAAGTGGCTTTGCCTACATCAAGGAATCAACATATATGTGCAAGAGTACATCCACCATTTCAGTCAGTTGCAAGTTCTTCCCATTATTATTGATCTAGCTGACAAACTTATCATCAACTTTAAAAGCATATTTCAAGAACATTTGTATCATGAGTTGAAGTACATGGAAATAACCACCCTTACTGCCACACACAACCAAGCACGATTGGTTGAATAAAAGTTTTTAGATCAAAATGGAATTCAAAATCATTCATTCTCCTTGTTGATGGGAGGAATGGTAAAATCCCCACTCAAGTATTTTTGAATCTCACTAAGCTAGATGAGATAGATGGGATTATCACCCTGGGTTTATAGCCTATCAAAAAACTCAATCAGACCTCAAGAAATAGATTCTTGGATTTGATGCTCTTATAGAAATTTCTATGCTTTTATGTGAAATAAATTTAACAATAGAAAATGTACTTGCAAAATGAATTTATAAAATATCTTAACAAGTAAATGCCAGATAGCATAAATCTGAAAATCAGCATACAACAAGTTTCATAAATGAGAAGGAATCAATAGATAAATTTATTAATCTCAATCATAGTTACAATTGAGTTTATATTTTCAAACCCCTATGAGGATTTGGATCAGAATTACACTTAGAAGTATAAGATGGTATTTGACTCATACATAGACAATTGGTGTCTAAAAAGAAGACTAGAACTAAAAACTAAACTGGATCAATCCAAGCTACAAGTGCATCATTGTCTTGAATCTTGGAACATGTGAGTAGTTCCCTCCCTCCGTTGCACCTTATCAGGTGGCAGTAAACCATTCATCAGTAAGTTGGGGTAACCCTTTCATGCATGATGCTTTCAAGATGAAAATTGGGTTGACCTGGCAATGTTCTTTGGGATGACCATGTAACATTTTAGTGGTATTTTCTCTATAGGTTTCTCGTAGCACTCTAAGGGTAATTTTTTTGATACATCGTCCATAATATAGACTCTCATTTGGGTCCCATTCAATTGGGATCTTAGTGTGGTATAGGATCGATGTCAGTGGCGCTCTCTCATAGGTATATGATTTTTTAGAATCAATGTTTCCTATTCCTTTCTTTGACACCTTTATAATAACCCTTATCAAAAGTAGTACTTCTTTGTTTTCTCATGTCTTCATTTTTCTTGCTTTCCTCCTTTTGTATATTCAAAAAGTAGTTTGAGTTTTTCAACTACCTTTTGTTATTAAATTTAAATAACTTTAGTTAGGAGAGGACAACTTTTATTTATAATAAGGGTAAATAAATAATAAATAATAGATGGGGTCCCACTAAGTCTTTGTTCCTTTATTTCCAACATTTCCCTTGTAACTCCAAAATATGTTTAAAAAACATAAATATATCATTGTCATACAATATACCAAAAAGTAATAATATAAACATTCCACATAAGCAAACACTTGTACCTCCCAAAAATATCCAAATGGCATGAAATTAAAAGTTTTCAAAAATAATATCATGTGTTTGTTGTCCAAAATATAGATCAAGTGTCAAAGTTGAAATGTCTTCATACAAATTTAAATAAATCAGAAATAATAGTGTGTTAGATGATGCTTCCATTTGCTTACTTATTTCTTAGAGAACAACCCTGTACTTAAGTAAGTCTTTATCAAAAGATTTATTTTCTTCCAATTTCTGAATCTCTCGATGCATATAATTGAAAAAATAAAAATCTCTCATTACTAATTGCTTGGGCTTAAGGTTGTTTTGACTGTATAGAAGATGATTTAGATGACTCAAAGCTTGGTGAATTGGCAGGTTGTTTTCCTTTGTCCATTTCGGGTTCAATGGGCATTGCTTTGTAGTTTCTAGGGAATTGAACTGAATGGACTATAGAAGCACTAGATCCAACATGAAGCATTGAATGCAAATGAGGAGGATATGGCAAAGGGTTATCAAGCCAATGGACTATGCCAGAAGGAGAATTTATGGGATTATTTTCTCGTCCATCATTGGATGGATGCCCAAGAGGTTCAGGGAAGTCAAGATTACTAGGATGTGATTATAGGGGAGGATTAGGAGGAGCTTAAGGTTGTGGCAATGTAAGATGTCCAATAAGATTTAGGTAGCCGGTATGTACCAACTGGTTGAACTCTCCAAAGTCGACATCAAAATGTTTTGTAAATCTTATCTTCTTGTTTATTCCCTGTTGCCAAAATATATTGGGCACTCTTCCTCTTCTGCCTTTGTTACCTTTGTTTCCACTTTGGTTACTTACCTGAATGAAAAATTGCATCTATATGCATCAGTGTTCCAATTAGTAAGAATACAAGACACAGTTACATATTAAACAACTAATACAATTTTGCCTGAAATGAATTAGCTATGGCTCTAAAAAATGACAAAGCAATTCAAGCATGCAAGGGAACCATGAATGGGAATGAAGGAAAACATGGAAAAAAAAAATATTCTGACAGGTAGCCTTCTCAATATTTTCTTTCAAAAATATGATCTGTACGCTCCTTTGCAAAATTTCTTCATATGAGTAGTCAATTATTTCTTTGAACCATGGAAATGAGTGTAAAATTAATTAATAAATGATAGGGAAACACTAATAAAGGAAGATGTGATTAGCGAAAAATGATATGAAATGACATGAATGCATGAAGAATTCATGTTCATTGTTCATAAATAGTCAATCATTTATGTTCATAAATCGTATCATTCTCCATTGTAAATATAATAATATGTGTAAAGTTCATTTCAAAACAATTTCCCAAAACATTCATGTACACCCAAATTATTTCTTTTGTCAAAACTGTCTTTTCAAACTGTGAACTGATATAAGTTTATACCATCAAAATCAAATGACAAATCGCCCATATAACATCCTTTGACCAAAAAATAGAATTAATGTCGTATATAAGTCTTCCATCATAAACCAATCTTCTAATAAGCCTTACTTAAAGGCTTCTCTTAATTAATTACATAAACATGGGAATAATGACATGGAATAAAAATGAAACATGATTGGGAAAATATAGGAATAATTCCTGGAAAATGATAAATAATGTGGGGAAAATGCCCAATTTATGTAAAAGATAAACTTTTCATTTATATATTAAACCTTTTGTCCTTTGCCAATTATGCATTTGATATTTATACCTTAACAACTCAAACCTTGTATCAAACTTAATCATTGGTCATTGGAAGTTATTTGAATGGCCAGCTAACAATGACTTCAACCAATATTATTTCCTTACAATGCAAACCAAGCTCTCAATATCATGGCTATTCGAGACTATTGGAAAGGCTAGTATCCAAGTTAAAATATAGCCATAAGGATACGACTTCAATCCTTAATAATGAACAGAGTATGAGTGAAGTTGTAGCTCTCATTTTCCTCAAACATAACAACTATTACTCTGTCAAGTTTTCCAACAGCTTGGACAAAAAATGTTGGAATATTGATTGTTGTCATTGATGTCAACCCTAGTCATGGGTTTTGGACTGCAAGATTGATAAAGGTATTTGGACATGAAGGAAAATGCACATGCATATACAACACCCATGAAT
>SNQJ01S0000759.1:420810-468306 GCA_010110895.2 Picea sitchensis | reverse complement strand
TCACATATATGTGAGCATGCTCACATATATGTGAGCACTTGTGGGTCTTCCTTACAAACTCTTAACGATGAAACTCAACATTACAAATTGGTTTAGAATCTAAAATGTCACAATTTGAAGTACATCTCATCATAACTAAGACGAGTGAAGGTTATATATTTTGCTATGGTGATTTCAACTCTGCTATCAAACCAACATTTTTATATATTTTAAGACAACTACAAAAAAAAATTATAAAAATAAATAATAGAAAAAAATTAAAAACGTGAATAAACATAAAGTCGGATATCTTTACCATTTATTCTCATGCTATTTTGGATGATGTTTTTATTTCAACAATGATTTCATAAATACCTTATGATTTGTTATCAATGGCATACATTTTTCCCTCCTTATAGGTTTTACTCCTTAATTATACCTTTCTGACGAGGTATTGAACGCCCCAAACAAAGATCGTATACAAAATTTACGCCCTCGAGAAGTTGACGTATCAACTACCCTCATCGGGGCCCACAAACCTTTTGGCATTTCATCTCTCGGGGTTAGGGTTTTGGATGTTCAGGGTTTTCTCATTTATGCTTTATGTTAAAAAATCCTTTGGATCTTCATTTTAATCATCTTCTTGTGAATGAGCGTAGCCGTCACATCTCTTCTTAGAGATAAGTTTCCACCATTCTAGTGAGTTCATTCACTCTGTTATTTTATACCTTTTGTACATTTCTCTCATTAATAGAACTTGTGTGTTATGGTATCTCTTTGTTTCTTGCAATATCTCTGTGTATTTCCTTGTTATATCTATGCCTTCATTTCGTTCTCAAAATAATCTAGATCAAAATCAAGTTAGGTGGGGGCTGCTACAGAGACCGTGTAGACCGGAAACAGTGAAAGGTGAACGGGGAGGGAAGGTGTTATGTCTTATTGTTCTTTTGTTGTTTGATAGAAGTTGCTTTGTGCATCATGCAATTTCTTTTGTTTTGTTTCTAGTTTTTGCAAGGGCAAATCAAGTGGGCGGGAGGTTGTTACAGAATCTGTGTAATTCAAAGGCAGTCGAAGGTGAGTAGGGAGAGAGGGTGTGTTGTTTTGAGGTTTTATTGTTTACTTTTTTTTGGTTGCTTGATATGTTTATCTACTATGTCATATGTTATTGTTCATAGAGACAGAGTTGTTGTGCATTTGCAAGTGTCGAAAGTGATGAGTTCCGAGAGTTCTAATTTTGGGGTTGTGGAAATGTGCATCAGAGTGTAAGAAATCATCTAAATTATATGCTATATGTCAGGGAAAATTAGGTCGTGATTGTTATTTTGTGTCTTTTTGTTGTCGGATTGTATTTTTCATCTTGTTTTCCATTTGATTGATGCTATGGAGATGGTGTGGGTGTAAGCCTAGGAAGCAATGCATTATTTTTCATGTGTTGTGAAGCAATGTTTTTTTTTCAGATTGGTGCATTGCACTGTGTTTCATGTGTTCTCTTTCTGTTGGGGGTTTATTAACAATGTAATCAAATATAGTTCATAGAGAGGGGGGAATTTTTGTAGTTTTCCCAGAGGATTTTTCTATGAACATATGGCAGAACTGGATTCGTCTATGTATTACACATATCGGCAGAGCTAGATGAGTATCGTCTATACAATGATTGTTGTGTATTTAAATGTAGAAAAAGGAGAAAGTTTGTCACACATGGCACTCCCATGTGGATTTCTAAAGGTTACACCCTCTAGAAACACTAGGGTCAACTCCCTTGACATGTCCTCGTGTGCTCTCCACATGGAATGTTGGGCTATAAGCCAAAACACACTTATCCCTTATCAGATAAGTGTCCCACTTGTCCCTTCTCAGATAAGTGTCATCACGGATCAAATCAACTCAGTCAAAGAGGAGTACGATCTGGAGAATGTCTGAGGAAGATGCAAACATCAACACTCCCTCTCAGGGAGGGAGGCTTTCTTTTCCATGCCAATTCTGTCACGGAAGTACTTGAACTGTGTCTTGGTTTGGTAAGAATATTAGCAACCTGCTCATGTGTAGGAAGGTACAATACCAATACTTCCTTCCTCTGCACCATGTCTCATATGTAATGGTACTTGATCTCAATGTGGTTCGATTTGTCATGAAACACTAGATTATCTTAGATATTCACACAACTTTGGTTACCATAATGACTAATGGTGGAATCCAGCACATGTTCGAATAAATCTGCAAGGAGCTTGCGAAGCCACACTGCTTCACAGACTAACATACTTAATGCAATGTACTCTTCTTCTGTTGTGCTCAAAGACACAGAAGTCGGTTTCCTCCTACACTAGGAAACCATGGAAGATACCAAAGTGAAGAAACACCTGAAGGCGCTCTTTCTGTCCAATGCGCTCCCTACTAGAGTCAATATATTCATGTCATATCATATCAATACTGGAAGTATATCTCATACCATGTCCAATTGTGCCTCGCAGGTATCTCAACACATGCCTCGCAAACAATCCAGTGTGTCTATCTCGGCTGACTCATAAACTGGCTAAGTGCACTCATTGCATAGCAAATCTCTAGTCTGGTGTTAATCAAATACATCAATGATCCAATCAGTTGTTTGTACAAGGTCGGATCAATTTCGTCGGAATCGGAAGAAGACACACTTAGTTTCTTCGGATTCATCACCATTGGTGTAGCCATGGGCTTCAAGTTCAACATCCCAAACTTCTTCAATTTCTCAACTGTGTACTTCCCCTAACTCGAGAAGATCTCATCAGTTCTCTGCCACTCCTCTAGTCCCAAGAAGTAGTGCATCATACCAAGGTCCTTCATCTTAAACTTAGAGGCCAACGCATACGTGCATTCAAAAATAAGGCTCTTTGTATCGGTGAGAGATAAATCATCAACGTAGAGGACCAAAATCAAGGACTCACCATTAACAGTATTGTAGTACATGTTGGGATCGATAACACTTTTGTTGAAGCCCAAAAATCATCAGGTTTCCATCAATCCTCACATACCAAGCTCAAGGTGGTTTCTTGAGTCCATACAAGGCCTTCTTCAACCTGCACACATGAGACTCTGTCTCATGTATCACGAAACCATATGGATGCTCGATGTATACTTCTACCTCAATATCTCCATTGAGAAAGGTTGTCTTTACATCCATCTGATGTAATCTCCAACCCATGGATGTTGCAGGGGAAGTAATCATCTATATAGAAGTGTATCGAGAAACAGGAGAAAATGTCTCATCATAATTTATTCCCTCCTCCCAAGAGAATCCTCTAGCAACAAATATCATTTTGTGCCTCTCGATGCTCCTGCCAACTATGTGTTTGATCCTATAGATCCATTTGGAAGTCATTGCAAACTTCCCCTCAGGTCTCGGAACAATATCCCACACATCATTATTCATGATGGATTGATACTCCTCCGTCATGGCATCTCTCCATACTGGTTGACTAGATGCCTCCTCATAAAAAGAATGCTCAAAATCAATGATGTGGCTCATAGTTGCAGCATAGCACGAATATACCTGAGGTCTCTTTCTCTTTCAGAAGGTGCCATGAGGAGTTGCATGTCTTTCTTCCTCTTGCAAAGTCTGACGAGCCCATGCAAGTATCTTCCGACCTACTACAATATCTCTGGAAACATTAACTGGAGCTACATGATCAATGGGATCAATTGGCTCAATTGTCTCCCTCTAAAAGGGAATGTCATCTTGGACCTTATTTGACATATAAAGGCTTCCTCATGAAACCAATGTCTAATACATATCAAGGTTCCCTCATGGACGCAATGTCTCACAAGACATATCGAGGTTTCCTTGTGAAACCAATGTCTTGGTTCATTCATATTACCATATAAGGCACATCAGGATGAAATCTACACCATCTTGCTCATTTGGGTGTTGAAGCTTGGCTGCTTCATCTGCACCGTGTCTTGGATGAAATCCTGTGAGAAGCCTCACTGCTTCCATGACTTGTGTAATTGGCTACGATATATTCTACCTCTACAGTATTGAGTGTTATAGAAGTCTGCTTCCATGAATCCTTACTGATCTCAAGTTGAGGCAACACCCTCTGGTGCACTTTCTGTCAACTGCACTCTTTGCCTAGTCAGAACTGTATATATTTGTAGTGTTTCTTCATCTCCTGAGACATATTCAACTGTACCACACTAGTACACTTGCTTTGCTAAAACTTAGTCTTCTCAAATCACAAGTTGGATTAGGGTGCTTACTACAAATCATTATATGGCTCTTTTCTTTAAGAGTAGGTCCTCCACTCTCTATGCAACTACTCCCTTTGTGATCCTGCAACTACTCCCTTTGGGAATTTGTAACTGCTAAGCACTAAGACTGAGAGTAGCTTCTCTACTCTATCAGCAACTGCCCTCCTCTAGGAATGCTCTATGTGGAACTGGCTCCTCCACTCTCTCCTGGAACACACCGATGTGGCCATTCTCCTTGATAATGAAACAATTTCCGACATGGGAGTGAGTGTAGAGATGTTAGATTTGTTAACACCATCTTACTCAAGTTTTCCAATCCATTCCATCTTATGAAACTAAATAGATGTGGCATGACACCTTCTTGCTGGACGAAAGATGAGTTATAATTTTTTTTTGAGAATTTCGTCGAATGTCCACCATCAAGAGTCAAGCGATCGCTCGAGGTAGTTGGAACTTCGCCATCTAAATACGTGAATGATATTCAACTCACTTAAGCACGAATGTGTCTTAGTGGAGAACCGATCCATATAAGTCAGATCAAATCTTTTGAAAAACTCTTCGATATAGTCCCTATGACCCTGAAGTTACAAAACTCTTAACTTTCGTAGACAAATGTAAGACGGAGAACTTGTGGGCCCGAACCGGAAATTGCGCAAGCGAAGCCATACCAAATCCTTTGAGATCTCCCATGATCCTAGCACATACGAAAAATCTATGGGAACTTCCAACACAAATAGATGGACACATTCACATCTGGAAAAGGAGAAATCTGGTGGAGTCTCATATTTCGATGTTTAAATTCCCCGTACAGGTAAATGTGATGTGCTATGGAAATTTCGCAATTCAAATATATCCATGGAGGAGCTAACCCGCAGTGGGTTACATGTTGGCAACATCCAAAAATATTGTCGGGCAATATGTCTTTCCAATTCCCTAAGTTGATCGTGCATTGCAATATTATAACCCCGATACTTGGAGAGATCATTGTAATCGGTCATCGGATCCTCTTGTTTATTGCATTCAATTGCACCATATGACTGCACATCATAACGAAAGTCCACAAGGAATTTTTGATGGATCCTTTCAAGGGAGTGCACAATATTGATGCCATATAATCCTTCCAAGACTCTAATTGCTAATTTTGTTTCTTCTCCCACTAAGAAATAACCTATTGGTTTTTATTCATATTTACTTTGGCCCTCCCATGAGGGAGTCATCCCAATCCTTCTCTGATACCATGTTGATTTTTCTTCATATGAGAAATGATCGATATATTATTACAATGATGAGTGTTCCATATATAGGGAACATATGGTGACCATCCATGAAAGGATGTGTCCCTTGAATAATCAATAACTATTTATTATTATCATTTACTTATTATATATGATATTTAATAATCAATAATTATATTATTAATTATTATTCTAAGAGAATGTCTTCCCGATGTTGTCCAAACGTCAACAGTGTGGAGAATTCATTGCAGGTGTTTCCATGTTGTTGGCTTGTATTTTTCATCTTGTTTTGCAATTGATTGATGTTATGGTGATGGTGCAGGTATAAGGTTAGGGAGCACTGCATTATTTTTCATTTGTTTTATTGAAATGTTGTTTTTAGGTTTTTGTGTTGGACTATGCTTCATTTGTTGCTATTGTGTTGAGAGTTTGATTGTAGTGTAGGTAGTAATAGTTCAAAAAGATGGAGATTTTGAAGTTTTCTTGAAGGATTTTGTTGTGTGAGATTCGTATCTATGCAAAGGGAGGATATATGGCTATTGAAAAAATTTCGTCCAACCTCAAAAGTGGTCAAGTAAAAAGGCTCGTGACAAGCAGATTATTCAAATAGTTCACAGACTTGGGTTTACAACAAGGCAAAGAGCAGGATGCCAATTTGCTAAAATGTCTTTTACAAATATTGGATAGATTTCAGATAGAAATAGCGATAATAAAAAACTATGGGGCAGTTTACAAAGAGGCAACATATTTACTTGGGACTACTTCTAGATGTGTGGCGTTTTCTCCTAAATTAGAGAAAATCATTTTATTATAAATCAATGATGTATTTTGAAAATTACGTCCCTTGTCACAATGAAGGATGCAGAACTATTGGAAATGCTATGGTGTGGGAGGGCGGCCTGTGTAGGTTCTTGACATAAGGCATAAAAATAGATCGTCTTAGGTACATCAAGTATAGTAGTGCGGGGTGGACGAGGATTTTAGACTTTGGACCCTTTTGTTGATTATGCATGCAACTTATGGTCTAAGTTAGGGAGCAATGCATTGTGTTGCATGTGTTGTAGTGCTTTTTTTTTTAGGATGGTACATTGTATTGTGTTTCATATGTTCTTATTTTGTTGGGGCTTTGATTGTAGCATAGGCAGATATAGTTTGGAAAGACGGGAATTTTGCAATTTTCCCGGAGACATTTGCTATGGATATATGGCAGCAGTCTGTTTGGCTATCTATTGGGCATCTGGGCAGTGGCAGATGGGTATCATTGGTAGGGACAATGTTGTGTGTTTTCAATGCTTGTGTGCATAATTCATGCGAGTTATGGTTGTGTTGTCCCATGCATATGTAGGGAGAATTGTGATAGGTGATGTAATTTGGATGTAATAGGGGATGCAATTTGAACTTTGACGGATTTTCAAGGAAAGGCCAATCATTTTGAGCTTTGGTGATGTATGAGAGGCATAGTTGTGTAGAACACTAAGATATGGCTATTTTAAAATGTCCGTCCGACCTCAAAATTGGGCAAGTATAAGGCTCGTGAGAATCAAATTGTTGAAATAGTTAGAAGAACTAGGACTACAATAAAGCGAAGAGCAATATGCCAATTTTCTAAAATGTATTTTACAAATATCAAATACCTTTTGAGTAGTAATAGCCATAATCAAAAATTGTGGAGCAGTTTACAAATAGGGAGTATATTTGCTTGGAATTGTTTCTAGAGGTGTGGCATTTCATCCTAAAACATAGCAAATCAATTTATTGTAAATCAATCATCTATTTTGCAAATTACGTCTCTTGTCACAATAATGGGTATGCAACTATTGGAAATGTTGAAGTGTGGGAGGGTGGCATGTGCAGGTTCTTTGTACAAGGATTATAAACAAATAGTTTTAAGTACGTGAAATATAGTTCTATGGGGTGGGGGATTGTTGTAGAATTTCAACCCTTTCCCTAAGAATTCTCGCAACTTACGATCTGGAATTTGCAGAGTTGGTTGCATAGAGACTTGTGCAGCTGGAGGAGAAATTTCATCATAACTTCTGCATAGGGCTATGCTACATATAGTCGATACTTTGTCTATTTAGCACCTGGTTTATATTCAAATCTTGTGCGGAGAATGATACGTCTATTGTTTGCACATTGTCACAGTTTCGCATCTAGCATCATGTTTGATGGTGGGTGATGTATGCATAGTGCGGTTACTTAGACTCATTCATATTTTCATTTACATTGGTGTAGTGTTGAAGCAAACGATTTCTTTCTTATGAGTTGTATTGTTGGAACAAATGGTTGAATGAGATATTCTTGATGTGCATTATATAAAAAACATTTTTTTTTGTTACTTTCATATTTTCCAAAGATAGATGAGTCGCAAAGTTGTCATCATGTCAAGGCCAATAGTAGGATTCACATCGGCCAAAATGTCTTTTACACATATTTCGAATAGCAGTAGCAGTAATAAAAACCCATGTACAAATGTACAAATAAGCAGCACATTTTATTTGCAGTGTTTCTAGATGGGTGTTCTTCCATCCTTGATCGAAGAAAATCAATTTACCATAAATTGCAGACCAATGTTACAAATGACATTCCTTGTGGCAATCAAGGATGTGAAGCTATTGAAAATGCGTAAGGGCGTAATTTTGGCAATACGGGAGAGTGGCCAGCGTTGGGTCTCTGCACAAGGATTAAAAAATAGACTACCTTAAGTGCACCAAGTATATCTATGAACATATGGCAGCACTATGTGCAAGGATTTCTGGTTCAGGTTGGTAGTGACAAAGGAATATGGCTAGAACAACCAGCACTATGTATTTTCAATGCTTGTGCAAAGAATTCATGCCACTTATTTTTCTATATTTTGGTATTTGTTATTGCAAAAGTTATGTCCAACACCGAAAGTGGTGAAGTAAGAACAATTTTGAGTAGAAACTTATTGAAATTCAAATAGATCGTAGAGTTGGTATTACCCCAAATACAAGAGAAAGATGTCAATCGGGTAAAATGTCTTTTATACATATATCAGCTACCTCTGGAATAGGAATAAGCATAATTGAAAAGCATCAAATAGTTTGTAGACAAGCATTTCATTTTCTTGTCATTGTTTCTAGATGCATGCCCTTCCATCCTAAAAAGGGGGCAATGAATTTATTATAGATCAGTGACCTAATTTGTGAAATGGGTCACTTGTCACAATGGTGGGTACATGAGTATTAGTAATGTGAATTGTTGAATTATAGAAAACTGTGAGGATGTCTGATGCATATTGTCCGCACAACGCTTGAAAATAAAGGGTGTGTAGTACACTGAGTATCGTTGTGCGAACTGGATGAGGATTCAAAATAGATCGAGTGAATGCTTCTCCTATTTTTAGTTATTTTCCAAAATTCTGGAGTTTTGAGCATTGGGCTAAGAATCCATGTCACTTATGGTGTCTCATTTTCAAACTTGGTTGCACATACGCTTGTGTGATTGGAAAAGAAAGGTGACCAGTGCTTCCGCATAGATGTATAGTGCACAAACGAGATTCTTTGTCTATTTATCACTTGGTATATATTCAGATCCTGTGTGGAGAATGGTTACGTCTATTCTTCACACAGTGCCATAGTTATGCATCTTGTATTATGTTTGATAGTGTGTATTTGATGCGTATTACACTTGGTTTATTCAATTTTGTGTTGGAATTTCTATTGTGTGCTAGATCGAAGCAATTCAATTTACGATAAATCAGTGACATGTATTGCAAATTATGTTGCTTGTCACAATAAGGGATGAAGAACTATTGTAAGTGCGAAAGCACGAAAGTGTAGCAATGCAACAAGATGAGTCATGTGTTTTCATCGCACAATAGTTAAACATAGGTTGTCTTAGGTAGACCATGTATAAGTATGAACATGTTGCATCACTAGGTGCAGACATGTCTTGTGCACTTTGGAAGTGGCAAAGGAGTATCGCTAGCGCACAGAGTACTATGTATTTTCAATGCTTGTGCAGAGAATTCATGGAGCTTATTATTCTGCAGTTTTGCACGAGCTATTGCAAAAGCTTCGCCTAACCTCAAAGGAAGAAAAGTAAGAAGGATTTTGAGTAGAAAAGGATCCAAGAAAAATAGATCACAGACCTAGAATTCCTCGATAACCAACTACAAAATGTGAATATGCCAAATTTTGTTTTACACATATATCGGTTAGACCATGGAGCAGTTTATAGATAAGCAACACATTTTCTTCGCATTGCTTCTAGATGTGTGACGTTTAGTCCTAGTGTGTAGCCTTTAATGATAGTTGGTGTTGTATGCATAGTATAGTTACTTGGTTTTATTCAAACTTGCATTGGCATTGGTGGGTTGTTTATGCACAACCAGATGTCTTTTATTAGTGTTGTTGTTGGATCAAATTGTTGAATGGCATATTCGCGATGTGCATCATAGATGCAAAAAAAAATTGAGTTCTTGATTCATATTTTTCTTTTTTCAGGGGTAGAGTAAATCGGGCAAGATTCGTCTCAGAAAAAATATATATAGAAAAGGACTCAAAGATAAACAGAGACAAAAACAAGGTATGCTTTTTCGAGATATTTTTTTGTAGGGTTAATTCTAATATGTGTGTGTGTGTGTGTGTGTGTGTGTGTGTGTATTTCCTAGTTTTTGAATGCCATAGTCGTAAGTTGAGCATTGTTTGAGTGACAAAAAGGTAAGTCGAACAAAAGCATGTTTTCATAATCTTGCTACATATTTAGGAATTTATTGTTTCTGTGTTGGATCAATAAATTGTGTGGGGAATTGATAGTAGTTGATGTGGCAGATGTTCAAGTAGTAGAGAGAATAAAATATTGGTAATTTGCATTATCTTTTCATCTCGCTCCCATCGATCTGCATTGTTGTTTGACTGGTTCGATGTGCATTGCATCGAAACAAACACCTGTGTTAAAAAGGGCAATAGGGAAAACAAATAAACATGGAACAAGAGCTATAGAGGTGCATTTTTCTAATTCAATTGGTGTGTTATTCATTTTTTGCCCCTTAACATTGTGTATTTCATGCAATTTTGACATAAGGGTTTATTTATGTGTTCATTGGTTTTGGTTTACTGCTTTCACATGAAAATGAAATAGATAAATTGCAAGAGAGAAATAAGTAACAAGCAATGCAGGAGAGGAAACTGAAGAAAAATGTTCCAAAAGAAGGTATTCCTGCATGTTAAGTACCATAGATATGAATACACAATCACATGCAATGGTCCAAGATCAATATAGAATAAATATTCACTTTATTTTTATGAAAACCCTTATGGTAGGGAAACACCATACAATGGATCATATTATGGAAGGGATCCTCTCATGTTCACTTGCCTCTTCAAGGAGGAATACTCCTATTGAGCTACCACTCACAATACAATAGTCTCTTCATGTCTCGTTACATTGCTTGAACCCCTTTATATAGTGCTACCAACCACCTAAGAACATTCTAGAGGAGGAACCTTCTAGAAGTAGAACCTTCAAAGAAGTCATCTTCATTTATTATATCTAACTACCCTAGTGCGCCTTATTTAATATTGTAGTGGACCTAGTCCACCTTACATTGAATGGCCTCTATTATTATCACTATCGACCTGTTATCCCCATTTTGTGGGATAACTAAGGAGATTATGTCTCGAGGCCCTCAAGTTGCAGATATGGAGTGTTGAGAGACTACATGACTAGCAATATCCATTTGCACATATGGAGACCCTTCTCACCACCATAGAGGTCATGGATTTTCAAATGGAATACACCACAGCAGCTGGATTCTGAGAGGAACTGACCCTTTCTCCATGAGGTACAAGTTATGTATTATGGTAAGGGTCATTTCAATATTTGAGGCATCTGAGTATGTTGTATCTTAGACTGCTTTAGATTTCATGACATATGCTTGGATATTATGCTTTTTGCCCTGTTTCACCTTTGTGGTTGACATTGTTCCCTAGTAAGTGGTCTTCCTTGTGAATGGTTTTTATACTAGGAACTCCCTTGAATATCCATCATACCGTTCCCAGCCATACTTACCACTTTTCATCACTTAAACCCCCAATTTCCTTATCTCTTGGGATTTTAGCGTGTATTGACCCAAGAAAGGGTTGTCCCTCATTCTATGGGAAGAAGAGGATAAAGGCCTAGAGGGATTATTGTTGGGTAAAAGATAAAATCCTATATATAAACCTTCCATATGCTTCACCCAAGGATCCCCCAAGAAAGCAATGAAACGCTTATCTACAAGAAAAAGGGGACCCACAAGAATTATGAATATGAATGCTTAGGGGGTTAGTTGGAGGATAGGAGGTCTCATCATGATCCGGCCTATCATGATCATGGATATCTAGCGATATGACACTACCATCATCTGGCCACCAAGCCAGGGTAATGGATCTCAGTTGCATAGTTGAGAGAAAGGGGGTCTCACCATGAGCCATCCTTCTCAATTCCACAAAAGTATTTGTGAGTGAAATTATCATTATTTGGACACCACACCAATATAGTGGCCTTCAACTCATCCTTAAAACATGAAAGAAACAAATAACGTAAAAACGATGGGCTTGGAAAAAATTTCATTGCAAACGAAGGTGCCACACACCCTCTACAAAGGCCCCCATGAATGAGACACTACAACCCCTTGTATGTCATGAACCCCATGCCCATTGAGTCTTGATCGTTAACCACTTCATGAAATTTACATGGCTTAGAGAGGGATCTCTTGGAAACACTCTTTGACCTAGGGAAATATCTACCCAATAGGACATCTCGTTAACCCACCGATATCCAAGCTTGGCAATTCGCATAATGTCTTTGAGCACTTAATTGTTTGACAAGGTAATATTTGATGCACATGCTTAGGTAGCTCATTTATTGACTTGATTTACTTATCATGATATTTTGACTTGATATCCTTGGAGGGCGTTCTTCTTTGTCTTTGCAGGACCTAGTTGGTGGACAATTTTGGAGGAAGAATCCTAGCTTGGGCTTCCATGGGGCTTGAATCCCACGGTTGGATGCCAAGGGCCCGCGTGATGGATGAGAGAAACATACCTTTGGAGGCATAGAAGACACTGTGGATGACATAGCCTATCCATCACATGCCAAACATTTTTCCTAGGAGAGTAAAAATGTCACCTTTGGAGGTATGATGTCACCTAGGAGGGCTAGGGTTTGGTGAGGAGGTTATCATTCATTGGCACAAGGGCATTTAGAGGCGAATGAGGCTTTGAACATGAATAAAATTACTTGGATGCTTGACATGTGGCTTTGGGAAGCCTAACCACACTCCTCCAACACCAACGACTTGCTCCCAGTGTCAATACATCCCCTAAAGGGGTGACGTCACCTTAAGTTAGGGTTTCTTTTTGTGTAAACGTAAATTTTAAGTGAATTGTTTAATATTATTTTTGTAAAGGGTAAAGATTAGGGTTGTTGACCCCTAGTCTTATGGTTTACCCTAAAATTGTGCGAACAAACTATTCTGGAGAAATTTTGTATAAACATAGATCATAAGATCTCATTTCATAACATAACTCTCCCATTGTGAGAAGTATTGGACTGAAATTTTCTCTCTTTGGATAGTTATCTCTCTTGTGCACTTGTTTATGGATATTTCTTGTATTATTTGTTGATGTAAGTGATGTGCTAGCCTTGGAAGGTTATTTTATTGCTATTGTGGTGGTTTGTCTTAGCGTTTTCCTTGAATTGATAAGGTTTCTACATTGTTGCTATCATTTATTTTTCAAGTCAAGGTTATTTTCTATAGCTAGGTGGGAAGTATAAGGGCATACACCTCCACCCTAGTCTCCATCATTTTATGCTTACATGTTCTTGGTTTAACAAGGGTTTTCTAAGAGAAGTATAAGGGAATATACCTTCTTAGCCTAAACCCTAGCTAGAGATACTTTCCTTGGCGAGTAAGAGGATTTACACCCCCAAGGAGGTAGTACCTCTAGATATTTCTTTTCTCGAATCCATTAACCCTTTGATTGAAGGCACTAGTCATTTACTTGTTGCATTGGAGAAATAAATTGTTGCCTTGGTAAATCTACAAATTTCAAGTTTTAAAGTTCTCTCTTTGGGAAAGTGTTCCTCGAGCCTTTGGCTCCCTTTTACACATTATGTTGGTCATCTTAGTGATCCATTGACAACATGTGTGCATGTTCCCAAAAGAGCCTTTATTCATGAGGAAAGTGACTGAATTTCTCTTATCAAAAACCCTATTAAGGAAGGTCATCGCAGGCTACTCCATAAGCAGGGTGCGATGATGCTTGTTTGTCGCCCTCTGCTATACAACTGGCATGAAATGTCTTCGTAGGTTTCTCTACAGCTAGGTTGCAACGATGTCAAAAGGCTAAGAAAAGGTCGAACTTCATGAAAGTTCTAGAAGGGGATCTTCTAGAAGATGAGGTGGCATCTGTATGGTTGGGATCCTACTCGCTTCTCTGATTTGGTGGGATCATCCTAATCTCTTCAACCATCTCTCTTTCCCCTATATAAAGAGGGATTTCTCATGGAAAAGGATAAGGTTAATGAACTTGGTTGATTCAAGCAAGATTAATATTGAATAGGCTAAGAATTGGATGAGGAATTCTACTTCACTTCATACTTGAGAGCTTCATTTCAGTTTATCAAGTCATTGTGGATCTTCTTCATTCAAGGATTGGAGAAAGTGTGTGTGTTGGAGAAAAGGGTCATCGGAAGGGGACCTTGTGACATCAAGGCTTTGGTTGTAATCTCCACTTTCATTTTAATATGATACAGTGATATGTTTCTTTCCCATAAAACTTTCTTTGTTTTATTGTATGATTCCTTGATCACATGCATAAGTTCTCGTTGAGTATATTATATTGTTTTCACTTTGGTTGGCTTGTGTTCCCTTGTAGATTCAATATCATAGGAGCACCAGAGTGGAGCTAGGACAACAACGGAAAGAGGGAGCGATATTTAAATGGTATGTTTCCCATCTATTGCTATATAGTAAACTCAATGATTAGAGATTAGGGAAAGCATCATATTCTGTTTTGTTTTGTTCTAGATCTAGGTGGATCTAGGGAGATTTGTTTATGCCCGCATTTACCGATAAGTCCCATAACAAAATTGGAAACCATATTGGGGATACAACCTCCTTTTGATTTTTTGCTTCCTATTTGCCTTTAGCCTTCCTTCCTCTGATAAATTTCATTCTCTGAATCTGTGGGTGATCCATCTGGACTCACTGGATTTAGAAGTTCCTTTAGATTTTGTGTCTTTCTTCCAAAATTTTCAAATTTACGGAGTTCATCGCACTGTACCTTATTGACAGATTGCGACGACCCTGAGATGTTGATCTCTGTTTAGCCAATCCAGTGCAATGACGTTGCACTCTACTCTGCCAGTGGCCTGCGATGACTTTAGCTCATCTCTCTGTGTCCTATACCCAGCTTGCGACGACTCCTGGAGGTTTTGATGGAGTGATTCATTTTGTCTTTTACCACCCAGTTTTGCCTTAGTAGCCTAGGGTGAACTTCTTATGCCCATGTTTAATTGATTCCTGAGTTTGAAGCCTACTTTTGATTTTTTTTCAGTGATTGAAAGTCTTTCTTTGCATTTTGCAAGTTTTTTACTCATTATCATTGTCACAAGGATATAATCTCATATCTTCATCTAGGTGCTTGTTTGAAAAAAGGTCTTTGGTTTGTTTTAAAAGTTTTGGATTCATTTTGTTTGTCATATTTTTTGTTGATTAAGAAACACTTTTTGCTTGCTTATGTCGAAAAATTTTCTTGTCTTTTTAGTTTATGTCTACATTGTGAATTTGATTTGGGAATTGTGTTGAGAATGTCTTGATTTTCTTGGATTACATTTTCCTTCCATTATCACATATTTGATTTTGTTTTGGAAAGGAAGAACTGAATTCGCTTATTCTTTTAGTAATCTCTCGTAAGAAAATTTTTACATTCGAAATATTTTTAAAGAGAAGAAATTGCAAAATTATGTAGTTCATGATTGCTTGGAATTGTATTCATTCTAAATTAAAGAAATTGTAATTGGTAGCTTGTTGTACTTAAAAAGAAATACCTTCTACCTACTGTAACTAGAGTTCATTGAATTGAAAATTGCACATTCATCTCTTTTTTCATTTTATTGGGTCACGGTCTCAAATTCATCACTTTCATTTCCATCTCCCTTTTTGAGTAAACAACAACCTCTAAAACACAGCGTAAATTTAAAATTTATTAGTAACTTTTATTTCCTAGGGATATTTTTCACCAACATTAGCTAGGATAACGCTTTGGAATAGGTTGTGAGGTACATTTTCCAAAGAATCAAAACACACAATAGTATCTTGTGATAGGGAGAGTTTGAAATCCAATTGATACATTTTGTCCTGGGAAGCCCTTCTCACACAAGGTTCAAACCTGAGGTCGCATTAAGACTGGAAAAGTTACTCACCCTACTTTGTTCGTCTTAGTGTAGATATTGTGTGTATTATGGAGGTCGCTTGAAGGTATACCCACAATTATTAGTGGAAGTCTTTCGAGTTGATTTCGGGCTAGATACCCTGCCTTTGCGCATGGATCAAACTGTCGACTATTTCCTTAGGAATTAGTGTTATAGTTGGTGACCTTAGTAGCCTATCTCTTTAGGGTCTTTACATGAGGTGACTGTGGAGGGGCAAGTATTCTCGATACCTGGAATCAACGTTGGCCAAACTCACTTGGGCTCCTTGGAGGGTATACCCAGGATTATGTGTGGGAGCTTGCACCAGGGTGTAAGTGCGTTAAGCAAATCGTCAACGTAAATTTTCCGCTCGCTTGTCCCAACCCCTTCTTGTCTTGATTTCGCAAAGTTGGATTTCATCACCAACTAGTGAATTCGAAATAAGAAGGTTTTTTTTCTTGGTTTGATTCCTAGATTTTACTAGTGAGTGTTGTTTGTTTCCTCTAGTCGGCCATAGATTTTCTTAGTTCTTTACTTGGCTCAAGAAAAATTAGCCTTCGGCGTTCACATAGGATGAAATGGTTACCCCCAAAAGATCCAGAAGGTTACCAACATTTTCCTCCTAACTCACCAAAAGGATCTCTTGAGGGAGTAGTCAATAACGATGTAGCTTCTAAGGTTGAGAGCAGACACTCTTTAGAAGGATTTCGAATTGTTTCGGACTCTTTAGAGGCATTTGGACTTACCCCTCTTAGACCATACGTACGTATACTTCGTATGAAATCATCTAGGGAAATTTTTGTTGTTAAAAACACTGAAGTACCTACTAGACCTAACACTAGATCTAGAGTACAGAATCCACTTTTTCAAAGTGAATCATTTAGGACCCCGACTCACACTGTTGGAACTTCTAATTTTGGTTACATCCCTTTGATAGTACGTGATCTATACAGTAACCTAGGAGTGAGTCTTGATCGACCTATGGCATCAAAAGGGATTGAGACGTCTGTCACCTATACGGTACCTTTAGACCATTTTACTGTTACTACTAGTAATGTCAGCATTGTTTCAGGCTAATTGTTGATTGGTTCTCACTCGATTCCTACTCTCCAGATGGCCCATTCTACTATGGTCCCACAAGCCACCACGATTCCTACTAGAAATGTGGTTATCTCCCAAGCTCTGATTGGGACACCACTTCGACCTAGACCAAATCCATCACTTCCCCCTGGGTATAGAGATCTAAATGCTTTTGTTTCTACCTCTACCCAAGTTCCATCCGGAGGTCCTAGACTTTTTTTTCCTCCTGGGTATAATTTTGTTGTTGGTTTTGTTCCTACACCTACCCAGGTTCTCTCCGTAGGGCCTTATGTTCCTCCTCTTCCTTCGCTTGGGGGATCTATCCCTAGTGGCTCCAATTTTCTTGGAGGCACCAGTCTTCCTATCACTTCTGGTTTCTAGATTCCTCTTGGAGGTCAACCCCAAGTTGGGGGGCAACCTCAATTTGGGGGGAAACCTCAGATTGGGGCACAAACTCAACTTGGGGGGAAACCTCAGGTTGGAGTCCATAACCCACTATATGGACAAAACACACATGTGGTACAATCTCTACCTTGGAATCTTCCTTTCCAAGGAAATATACAACCATCTCGGGGGCAACATCCTCAAGTTAACTCTTTTGTACCCCCTAACCTCGGTCAAGCATATCCAGGTTTTTTGAATCCCGCTTGAGATCCGAACGTTCAATCTAGTGTTCCTTTCCAAATCATCCACGGTCGAATCTGTCAGGACTATCTAATTATTTGGAGACTGCTTATGGTCCTACTAGTATACCTACGGGGCTTCCCCCTCAAAACTACCAGTTTCCACAAGTGAACCAACAATTGCTTTTCCTAGCCACTTTGGATTTACCTGATCTGTCTAGGATTTTGAATGATCCTATCTTACATTCTCCTTACTGGCCCGTCATACCAGTCAAGTTACCGTTCAACATTCCTAAATTTGACGGTCGAGCAAGAGAAGATTTGAATAATCATGTTATGAATTTTCATCTATGGTGTTCATCCAACTCCTTGATGGATGACTCCATTAGATTACGACTTTTCCAACGAACTCTCACGGGTTCGGTAGCAAAATGGTATATAGAATTACCGTGAGGTTTCTTCAATGACTTTAACACCCTAGCCATGGCCTTTTTAACACATTACCAGTTACCAACACGATACGAGACGGAAACCGGAATTTTGAGTTCTTTCAAGCAATCCTCGTCCACTCATATTTCTGATCACATCCATGAGTGGAGGAGGAGAAGACGTTTAATCAAAGTTCCCCTTCTTGATCAACTATTGGACGAGTGGTTTACCAAATCACTCATTGGACCTATCACTCGTGATGTCTCCATGGGTGGTGTTGTCACTAAAGAGCAGGCGATTGGTCGTGCTCAATATCTCGATCTTGTTTATTCGCAAACATGAACACTTTATGATTTGATCCCTGACACTCCTCATCCTTCCACAAATCCTACCCCAAAACCTCCAGCAACTTCTCAAGTTGTTGATGGTGTGATTGGAACCTTTCATGTTAAGGCCCAGTCCACACACGCTGGTCACACCAATCCCAAATCTAATAATTCTAATGTGCAAAATGCTCCTACTCCTACTCCTTCCACTGGTAAGACTGTCGAGGTTAATTCTGTTCAATCCACGCCTACCAAAAAGAATCAAACTAAAAAGAAATGGAATGGTAAGAATAAGGAGGACAAGAATAATAATCCACAATCTGATAAATCCAAGACACAAACTGTTGATGAGAAAGACAAACGTAAACCTCGTTATCCCTACCTTATTTGTGGTGGTGATCATTACATGAAAGATTGTCCGAGATGCATCGAAGTTACTAAGTTCATGCAAGGGAGCAGAAAACCTCCTACACCTGTTGTTTTGTCACAACCTTTCCCTTCTCAGCAGTAAGCCCAACTAGTCATTCATGACCAAACTTCTCCTTCTACCTCATCCTATGTCCTTATGTGTACTAGTGATTCCAAAAAGAACGAAGTTGCAATCACGACTCGAGCCAAGGATTACTCTCTATCAAAAGAGAAACTTGATGATATGCCACCTTTGTTGGTTCAACCTTCTCCCCCAACTTCACCTCCCAATGGTCCTCTTCATCTCGAAATATCGGGTCTTGATATAGTCCTTCGCCCTCCTCCCAAGGGCGTTTTTCGAAAGTTTGAATTCAACCCTCACGCATGTGTTGCACAAAACTACAGTATTGTAGAAGATCTTGCGCAAGCACCCTCTGCGATGTCAGCTCATAAGTCCTTCAATGTTTCGCTGCTCAATGGAAGGCATTGTTAAAGTCCATTGGTAGAATTGATCCCACAGATACTAATATAATAATCTTTGACTTGGAAGATCACGTTCCAAGGCTTCCTCCTTAGTTAGCATTTCAAATCCAAGTTGTTGTTGAAAACAAGAATATCTGTAGAACTTTTATTAATGAAGGAGCCTTGACTTGCATCATGTATGTCACTTGTTGGAAAGTCATTGGCTCTCCTACCCTCACTGAATCACACAATACACTTAATTCCTTCGATGGTACAGGCTTTAAACCCTCTGGTGTTCTTCCCTCGTTGTCTATTATGTTGGAAGATAAGTTGCTCAATGTTGAGGTGGAGGTCTTTGATGCACCTTTTGATTATAACCTCTTACTTGGACGCAACTGGATCGATTCCATGTAAGAAGTTGTGTCTACTATTTTCTGTGTGTTACGTTTCCTGCACCAAGGAAAGGTCGTTACTGTTGACCAACTGGCCTTCTTTAATTCTAATTCCCGTACTAGAAACATTCCCTTTATTTTGAATACACCCCCTGGTTATGAGAATGTCGGAGTGGGTCTTTTGAAAGATTCAACTTTGATGGGTACTTTTCCAATCCCACCACCTAATATTCCCCCTCCTTTTATTGTCTCTATTAATATGATATCCACCATTGTTCATGAAACCCCTGATTCATATGACCCATGGGTAGTACCTAGCCCTAGTGATTACCTATGTTATGGAAACAAGATGCCTTTAAGTCTGGTAGAATATGCTTACCAAGCTATTCAATAGGAAACACCCTCCTCTCCTTCTCTCTGTGATTCATCTCCCGATCTATTTCACATGATTTTTACTACAGATGAGATGATCATGTCATTCATGTCCTTGGAAGACACTCCTTGGGATGATGGACATCATCGCTCCATTATCTTCATCGAACGCATCACCATAGAGAGTTACCAACATATTTCGACTACATCGACTGTTGTTGTCATTTCTTCAGTTCTTGAGTCATCACACGATATTTTGTACGAAGGGAACTTGAGAAACATTTCCCCAACCATCCCTCTCGACATATCCATTAAACCCGAAGTCATGGAGAATGTTCATGTCAAGGTCTCATGTTCTGTTGATGAGGTCCACACATATAAATCCATTTTCCAAGAATTTTGCGACGTTTTCGCTTGGAGTTACGAAGAGATGTCAGGTATCGATCATGATATTGTTGTACATGAGATTAAGACATACCTTGATGCTAAACTCGTTTGGCAGAGACTTCACCCAGTGCACCCACGCAAATTTGTTGCTATCAAGCTCAAAATTGAAAAAAATATTAAAGTTGGCTTTATTTATCCCATGGTGTTGAATGATTGGGTATCCAGTCTAGTTTCGGTGAATAAGAAACAAGGTACCATCCGTGTTTATGTAGATTATAGGGACATCAATAAGGCTTGTCCTAAATACAATTACCCGACGCCTTTCATTGAACAGATCGTCAACGAATGTGTCGGCAGTGAGATTTTCTCTTTGATGGATGGTTTCTCTAGCTATAATCAAATTAATATTTTACCTGTGCACCAACACAAGACCGCTTTCATTTTCCCTTGGAGAACCTTTTCCTATCGAAAATTACCCTTCGATCTCAAGAATGTTGGCGCGAATTTTCAGCGCGCTATGTCTTACGCTTTCCTCAATATTAATCACATTGTGCAACCTTACCTTGATGATCTATCGATGCATTCCATGCGTCGCCAAGATCACCCGGCACATTTGAGAGCCATTTTCGTACGTTGTCATTATTACCATAGCTTCTTAAACCCACACAAATGTGTCTTTTATGGTGGTGTCCGATCGACTGCTTGGTTTTATTGTGTCGATACATGGGATTCTTGTAGACCCTTTGAAGGTTGAGGCTACCCTTAATCTACCTCCTCCTTCCACACTCTGTCAGCTCCAAAGTTTGCAAGGGAAGGAAAACGTTTTACGTCATTTCATCCCCAATTACGTTGAACTGATGAAAGGATTCACTTGGCTACTCAAGAATGGTTACGATTTTGTATGGGACGATACCGCGAACAAATCCTTTAAAGCTTTGAAAATTTCCTTAACCTGTACACCATCACTGTTTCCCCCTGACTATAGTTAGGATTACTTCCTCTATTTAGTTGCTTCGGACTCTACCATTGCCATGGTATTAGTCCAAGAGGATGACTCGCATGATGAACATGTGATATATTATTTGATTCGGAGTCTCACGACTACCGAGACCAGCCTTGGTAGTGGTGCAAGTTGTCCAAAGTTTTCATCACTATATCTTATTACGCAGAACCACTGTTATTTCTGATTGCAACCCCATGCAACATATCCTTACGCAAAAATTGCTAGGGGGAAAGTACTCCAAATTGATAGTGATTATCCAGGAGTTTGACTTAGAGTTTGAACGCGCTAAGTCTAAGAGATCTTTGGTTTTTGCCGAACTGATATGTGACCTTCCCTCCACTGAGACAAAAAATGTGGTAGAGGATTCCTTGCCTGGCGAATCCCTTTCTCTGATCAGTTCTGATGACATATGGTACGAAGACATCATTATCTATCTCCAGAATCAAACTTTTCGGCCCGATCTATCTAGCACATATTGTCATTGTATATGATATCAATCCTACCAATACATCATTCTAGGTGATACCCTCTACCGCCGCGGTGTTAATTCCATTTTTCGATGATGTCTTACTTACGATGAAGCTGAGAAATATTTGAAAGACTGTCACTCCGAAGCATGTGGCGGTCATATGTCTGGGTATGCCACTTCCCAAAAGATCTTACGAGGGGGTTATTTCTGGCCTTCTTTGTTTAAGGACTGCATCACTTCTGTTCAGAAATGACATGCTTTCCAAACTTATAATAACAAGATAAGATTTCATCCTACTCCCTTACATCATGTAGTTTCCATTGGTCCATTCACCAAATGGGGCATTGACTTCATGACATGTAACCCTCACTCGGTCGGGGGGCATGGATACATCATTGTAGCTATGGATTACTTCATTAAGTGGGTTGAGGCGATGCCTACATTTGATAACACCGGGAAAACTGCAGCATTGTTCATATTCAATCACATTATTACTCGGTTTGGTGTCCCTCAAGCTATCGTTATTGATCACGGTAGTCATTTTCAGAATTTTATGATGTTTGAACTTACTAAAAAATTGGGTCTTCACCATGAAAACTCAACCCCCTATTATCCACAGGCCAATGGCCAGGTTTAAGAAATAAACAAATTTCTCATCACTATGCTTCAACGGATGATAGGAATTCATAAGACAAGTTGGCACACGATGTTGTTCTATGCATTATGGACCTATCGGAAGTCCGTTAAATCTGCCATGCTATTTACACCTTTCCAGCTAGTTTATGGTATCGAGGTTATCTTGTCGATTGAATGTGAAATATCGTCTTTGAAACTGGTCGTTGAACTTCTCCCCAATACCTCTATCGAAGAAGAACGTCTTTTGTATTTAATGCAATTAGATGAAAACCATCGCGATGCCGCCTTATTTATTGAAACCCAGAAGAAACGTGTTAAATCCCAATATGACAAGCATGTCAAGCCATGTGTTTTTTATGAGGGAGATCTAGTTCTTCTTTACGAAAAATATCGTGATTTTCTAGCGGCCGATAAATTCGAGGCCATGTGGAAAGGTCCTTACATTTTCAAACATGTGTTGGAGAAGGGAGCTTATGAGCTATTTGATTATGATGGAATCCCTTTGAGTGAGCCCAGAAATGGGCTTTACTTAAAGAAGTATTATGCTTAAGTCATTTTTTCATGCATGCTTGTACTTTTAGTGTATCATACTCTTGTGTGCTTTTTCGTTGTTTGGTTTCGACACTCAGTTGCTTACCTTGCGTAGTGCTTAGTTTCTAGATGTCGGTGTCTTCACTACCCTACATTGGCTTCATTGATGGTGCTAGTCACAGCACTCAGAACTTAGCATATGTTGCTTGGGAAATCTACGCACCTACAGATGAATTGATTAGTCTACATGGTGTTTGCCTTGGTCTAATAATATCGTGGAATACAGCGCAGTCATCAAATTATTGACCGACAATGTTTCACTTGGAATATGTCATCTTATTGTACGACTCGATTCACAATTAGTAGTCCTACAGTTGAGCAATATCTACTCCATCCGAAGTCCTACCTTATTAAGGGTATATTTATGAATTCGCCTCTTCGAACGTCATTTCGATTACATTGAATATCAACACATTCCTAGATGTCTAAATACATTAACAGATTCTCTAGCTAATTATGTGTTAGACAAACATTTGAGAAATTTACAAAATCCAATCACACTGTGTACATACAACAAGTAAGCTAGTAGAAGCCTCATATATATATAACAATAAAAGTTATACAAAAAATTGTTTTTTTCTAAAGACCAAAATATAAAAAATCTGAAGCACATGACTTCATATACAAATATAACATCAAGGATGCTTCTCTCTATAACATGTGACTGCTCGTGCTAATTTGTGGAGCAGTTGACCAATAGAAGCAGACACGCCCACTGTATGGCGTTGATAATGCCTCGAGATATCGTCGATAGAGGCATCTGGGATGTTCATAGTAATCCCCTCTAAATTCTACTCTAGAATCTCGTAGTCAGCAACAACGACTCTTGCTACATCATCTCTCTCCCCTCGCCTCTAGATGGGGGATGAACCTAGAGGTCGATAAGTTCCCACGTCTACATAATCAAAAGAGCATTTGATTAAGTCATCGGATAAATAACACATAAAAACATTTTTATATATTTAAAAATCACAAAAACATTATAAAAAAAAATGTACTTCTTACCTATATCCCCCCATTGGGAACCCTCATGGAGAACCAAGTCTGGATCACCTCGGAAGTCTAAACCGACATAAGCATAGTTTTCGACCATAAGCATCTAGGTCCTCAACCAGTCAAAGAAAACATCATTATACCTAATGATAAGACCAGTCACATGTCATGCCATGAGGTCGAACCACCTCTTCATTATTGGATCCTGTGGGGCAGGTATACCCTACTCTACCTGCAAGCACAAATATGGGACCCTCTTCAGGAAGAAGGAAACCAAAATCGATCTGTATCCAAACTGTTTCAGTTCACCCCTCCTGCACTTGGTTAATTTTTTTTTCATGCTTCTAAGAACCACATCGCACTAGTTGAAAACTTAGGGCTCCATACATTCCAACGCATATTGGAAGTAGCTCTGAAGAGCCATATGGGGAGTTTCACTTCCTTCCATGCGTGTGATGGTGTAGAGGGAAGTCCATAGTGTCAAATCACGAATGTCTCTGATAGTGAATTTGACGCTATGCTTCTGAGTATCGGGTACACAATGCTCAATAATATAGTGACTCATAGGATCGCCACCCCCCTGCTACCTATCAGTGTAACTTGGGCCCCACGATGAGACAAGCTGGTCAAGAAGTAGATATCCTTGATATATATCACAAGAATGTGAGCCCCCACATGGAATACCTACCGTCCACATCCCACATGTGAACTAAGTATTCGAGCAACCTCAACTAGTCCCTCATGCCCTGGATCTTGAAGAATTTTAACAGTCCACACTTTCGGAGGGCATTTACAGTTCCCAAGTCATTCCCGACAAAGTAATATTCATCCTCATGCTCTCTCTCTCACCATTCCAACATTCTTACCATAGAAAACCTGCAATGAGACATAAAAGAGAGATTATCACCTTCATCTTCTCCTTGGAATTTTTTTATTGGTAGATACATCTAAAAAGACTTTTTGATTTACGCATGTCGTAGGCTAGGACATCCATACAGTGCGGAGTCGTAGTCAAGCCTTAAGGTTGACTGGGACGACCCTGGGTCATCACAGGACACCATAAAGGGTGCATGCGACGACCTCCACGCGTGAGTACCCTTGCAAACTCAACCCAAAAATCCATTTCTAACCAATGAAAAGAAAAAAATAATCCATGAAAAGTTGAAAGAGATGAAAATTACCTGTTCTACGGAGACCATTCATCAAACGATCAACCATGAATCCCACAATCCATAGTGGAAACTTGAGGTAAACTGGGGGGTTTTGTAACCAAGTTTGGGTGGAGTAACAATAGAATAGTGAAATGAAGTTTTTACCCATTTTTATTAACTTTTTCACTTTTTATATTATTTTAATATATTCCACCTAAACCATAAAGTTCTAATGACATTGCAAGTGTTTGGTTTTTTGAAAATGAAAAACCTAGGAGTGAAATGTTGAACAAGAATATGCCTTTTGTCTTTGCTCTTATACATTTGTCGCATGTACATATCATTTTACAGTTTTTCAGGAAAAACTCTGAGCTTAGTTTTTGTTCTTTCTCATGCTCGTAAATCAAAGAGAATGTAACCGAGTATACTTTTGTCATTTTTTCATACTCGTAAAGTTTATACAAAAAAGGAAACCCATGGAGTTCCCTTTAATCTCTTTTCAGACTCTCTAAACATGAAAAGATTGTCGAGCGATCTTGCTCTTTTCACGCTCGTAAAAGTGTTTGAAGAAAACATTTGATGAGTGGTAGGTTATCACTTTTTCGGTCTCATCAGATTAACTTATGAAAAAGGAACTTGTAGAGTCCTCTTTAAGTGTTTTCCAGACTCTCTAAACATGAAAAACCCTCGAGTTTTCTCTCTTTGGACTCGTTAAACAAACATTGAAAGACTCGTCTGGGCCCGAACCACTCCTTATTTGGGTGCGTTAAACATACTCTGAGGGACTCATCCGAAGGTTGAGCCTACATCAACAAGCATATGTTATCCTCCTCAAGATTGCGTAAAAATAAAGAGGTACTCACCAGAAATGGTGGGGGAAATTTGGGAAAGAAATGTGTCTTTGTATCCGTGTTAGTGGCAGTAATAGTCTTTCTTGAACATGACACCCCTATCCATCATTGAATCTGTGTTGGGAAATCCATTTGCCTCTCATTTGACCATCTACATGTCCATATGTTAGGTCCTTGAGTTGGTATTACCAAGACCATTGTCGTTTCATTCATATTTTCAAGAGGAGTCTAACCTTAATAAGCCTCCTATTGAATCAGCCATATGCAATTATAAATTTTCTACCATGTCGGCCTTCCATGTGTCAGTTTCGAATCACTTCATACTCTTATCTACCTCAAATCTGTTAATTATTTCGTGTCATTGATGGGGGATACATCAAGGCCCTCCTATGATGAGTCTTTTCATGTCGACTTCAGCTCATTATCCAGGAACAAGACTTATAAATCATCTAGTACCTTAGAGCTTGCATTCCTCAATGGAAAGTTTCTTCTCTTACAATAGTGGGTTTACATCATTGGCCCATGATTGAAAGATTCCCTCGAGTGTTCGACTTCAAATCCTTTATTCACACTCGTTGGATTGTACTGGGGTACCTTGGGAGTCATTGACATCAATGGTGAATTACCTCGTTCTTGTTAATAGTTTTCATCATTGATCGGTAATCAAGTGGTTTCTACCATGTTCGACTTCAGCACCTTTAATCGCATGGTTAGATTCGTACTTAAAGACGATGGAATTGAAGACCCTGGATCATCGCATTCTGGTCCAGGTTGTGACAGAGTATTCATGATTTATATTGACACATAGAACCACTTTGTATGTCTCGTGGCTATGTCTAAATTTGAATTCTTTAGAGCATGGATCCACAATGTATTATGGGTGGCTATGTCGATTCACCTTGACATGGATCCACGATGTATATTTAGTGGCCATGACTCATTTGAAATTTTTAAATCTGAGTATGGGAATGCCTACCTCGGACAATGGTATATTATTTTGTTGATGCTTGACTGTTTGCAGGTTCCCCACTGATGTGCTCTTTGTTTTCGACACACACATTCGACAAAGTATTTTGGTTGTCACGAGTTCCATCCTCATTCTTTAGGGGGCATTATGTTACACATTATTTCGGTCATCTTAGTGATCCATTGACAACATGTGTTCATGTTCCCAAAAGATCCTTTCTTCATGAGGAAAGTGACTGACTTTCTCTTATAAAAAACCCTATTAAGGAAGGTCATCTCATGTTGCTCCATAGGCAGGGTGTGACGATGCCTGGTTGTCGCCCTCTGCTATAAAACTAGCATGTGACATCTCTCCAGGTTTCTCTACAGCTAAGGTGTGATGATGTCAAAAGGCTAATAAAAGGTCGAACTTCACAAAAATTTTAAAAGGGGATCTTCTAGAAGATGAGGTGGCATCTGTATGGTTGGGATCCTACTCGCTTCTCTGATTTGGTGGGATCATCCTAATATCTTCAACCATCTCTCTTTCCCCTATATAAAGAGGGATTTCTCATGGAAAAGGCTAAGGTTAATGAAGGTTGATTCAAGCAAGATTAATATTGAATAAGCTAAGAATTGGATGAGGAATTCTACTTCAGTTCATACTTGAGAGCTTCATTTCAGTTTATCAAGTCATTGTGGATCTTCTTCATTCAAGGATTGGAGAAATTGTGTGTGTTGGAGAAAAGGGTCATCAGAAGGGGACCTTGCGACATCAAGGATTTCGTTGAAATCTCCACTTGCATTTTAATATGATACAGTGATATGTTTCTTTCCCATAAAACTTGCTTTGTTCTATTGTATGATTCCTTGATCACATGCATAAGTTCTCGTTGAGTATATTATATTTCTTTCACTTCGGTTGGCTTGTGTTCCCTTGTAGATTCAATATCACAGGAGCATCGGAGTGGAGCTAGGATGAAAACGGCAAGAGGGAGGGATATTTAAACGGTATGTTTCCCATCTCTTGCTAGATAGTAAATGCAATGATTGGAGCTTAGGGAAAGCGTCATATTATGTTATGTTTTGTTCTAGATATACGTGGATCTAGGGAGATATGTTTATGCCCGCATTTATCGATAAGTCCCATAACACTCCCTTACCTCATTGAGGCGTCCCCTTTCAACTGAAACTTCTTGTTTTTGTGAAAAAAATAACCTATATCCATTGGGGGTGCAGAAAAAAAACTTTCTAACGCGTAATAACTCCTAAACTAACCCTAGGATTTAACCCTAACCTTACCCTAATCCTCTACTAGGCCTAGCACACCTATTGGGCTAGCTAGAGGTGGTTTCTTGTGGCTGATTTTTCTGTCATTATGTTTGGTTTGCTACATCCATAAGGTTGATAATATCTCTGCAACAACCTTTTATTTTAGCCCTGCTTTTTGTGCTAAAGTTATTGCTTAATCATTGGTGAGTTGAGCTAGATTTCACTAGCTTACCTCTTGTCTATTTTATCAAATTCTTAGCACTTTATATTGCATCCTTTGCTATATTTATAGAGCTGATATATATCTCGTATATTTGCTTCAATTAGGGACAACAAGTTTAACTTGTTTTTCCAACTAACATATTACATTGTATGCAGTGTTTTCCTTGTGTCTCAAGCAGGTATCCACATTTGGTGGGTCCCTCAATGCATTTGGAAACCCTTGAAACTTCCCAAGACTCTTTCCCAAGATCTTCATAACATATAGAATTGACCTCTAGGGACATCCACTCATACTTATCACTTTCTATCTCAATCCTCCCTAGGGTCACTAGGATCCCCCCCTTGAGGTGACTACCACACCTCTAGAGTGATAGGGACACCTGCCTAAGGTGACAATGGGTATGTGCCCTCCTAGTTTTCACCAATTGGTGGCTGGGTCGGGATTTTCCCAACCTACAATTTGTGCGATAACATTTTGGCAATGTTTACAGGGAGGATTTTGAATCCTCTTCGTGTCCTAACGACACTTTGGAAAACTTCCCTCCCAAATCCTCTATCCCTTAGCTTTCCTAGTGACTCCATTGAAGAACATCCCCTTTTCCACCCTTGATAAGTTTACCACCCTTGATTTTAGGCAAGGTGAAACCGCTCGGCCACCTCTCGTCTTAAGGATTTCGATTAACAGGTATGTCTCTTTTGGCCATTCTTGACTTCACTCTAGTTATGAAATTATTTTGGCTCAGTTGTGTGGGTTTTTGTTTGTCCTGAGTGCTACAACTATGTGGAATTTTGGTTTTGACTAGAAAATGGATGGTTCTACCGTGATAGTTTTAAGTTCATCGAAATGGTTAGTCTTCCTCGGTGATAATTCTTTGTTACCACTGCATTTTGGTTGACTGGTTTTGTTTAAATAATGGTTGGATGGTTTCCTTCATGATTCTTGGGTTTAACTAGAGCCATGTTTTCATGTTTCAGCCCTGTCAAGGAACTGTCTCTCGTTCACAAGCGAATCATAGTCCTCCTTATGCGCACACCTTTGGCCTTGAAGTTTCATTGCAGTTAGTTATGTTCCTCCTGTGAATGCTACTGTGTAAACCATTAACCCTCTAGACTGGAGTTGCATAGGGAGACTGTCGAGTCTGCCAAGTTGTTTTTAGTTATTTCGGTCTATTACTTTGAATACAGGCTCACCCATTGGTTGTATAGCAGTCATGTTCGTATGGATTTTCATCACTGCCTCTATGATAATAGCGTGAACCTTACAATGCCAATTTGCACTTCTAAAGTTCACAGTCACTCGTCTGATGTCAAAGAACTCAGTTGTTTTTAATGGAAGGGCCTCTACCCATTTCAATTGGATGCGTGGGTATACACAATTACCACAGCTTGTTCGGTTGATTGATTTTTTACCATAGTGGTGAATTGTTGCTTGATGTACAGTCACTAGTTTTGCACTTATGGTGATTTGGTTGATGGATGGCATTGGTCACAAATGCTTAGAATTTCTCACATAGGTCGCGTCTGTGTATGGTGTTTTGCAAATGAAACATGAGGCATGATAACTATGGTTTCCCTTGGGCCGAATGATAATCGAACTGGATAACTATAGAAGGCATATCCATGGCATCCTTGTGTTGTTGGTTGAATAGGCTTGAGTGTGCATGGCTTGATTGAATCACGGCTTGACTTAAACGAACAAGCCACTTATTAATGCACATAGCCTCAGCACGATATGATTGAGTTATTATCATGACTATGTGTTTGTTGTGATAAGTGGAAATTGTGGAGTTTGGTTAGTTGTGTTCTGTGTGTAGTGTGGATAGTTCGTTTTTATACTCAGTGATACCCTCAGAGTTTTAAGCATGTTATTTATTGAAATTGGCCACTATTGTTGATAGTCGTGTTGGATATTTGGCTCGGTTTTTAAGTCACATTGAGTTGTTTTGTTTTACAATGGTATGGTTACATTGCCTTGGAAATTTACTCTTGCATAGCCTGTGTCTAAATGGTGGTTGTTGGTTGTATAGTCAATTGTAATTTCAGGCGTGGCATGTGAGGTTTTGATTATTTTGGTTTTTTTTACTGAATATGTATATGGGAACGAATATCATTACAAATCTTGATTGGCTCTATTGCAGAAATAGTGACTTCATTAATATTTTGGAACATGACTTTTAAATATAGATGTGGATTGAAGAAACATATGACAGTGGTGGATGTTAATGATTACAGATTAGGAATGAGTGTTGTTGTTGATTGTTATAAAACACAGAATGTGCGAATAAAGGGAACATAACCTCTTACAAATTGTGTGAAATACTTATTGTTCTATAATGGAATTGTGTTGGATATTAATGGACAGTGAACTAGTCAAATACACAGGAATTATTACTCAGTCATTTGATTGTTGGTTGATGCATCTATTCTTATTGCGGAATGTTTTATGGATCGCTTGATTAATTTCATGAACAGTAATCGTTATCCTCCCCTCTCATTATCTCACTTTCTGCTAATTACAAACCATTCAGATATCCCAGATTCACAATTTCAGTCCCTATTCTGATATTGATTACAGCCAAGAGAATTTTTGTGTTAAGTGGATGAAGTGGCAATATCTTGGGTAGATTGCAATGAGGTTTTATTTGGTTGATTTATAGTTGATTGTTGTTATCATTGAGAAGTGACATTTTTTTCTCCCCTTTCATTATATCATATTTTCTCTCAATACAAACCCCTCACGTTTCCCAGAACATTGCTTTACCCCCCTACTCGTTGATTAACATTAGAAAAGTTTGTATGGATTGGATTGCATGAGCCTTATACATTTTGAGCCAAATATATTTCGTATTTTTAAGAGTTGTCATGCATGGCTATTTAAAAGACTATTTGCTAATCGATTACACATGCAGGATGAGTTTTTTCAGTTGGGGAAGCCATGTCCGAGGAAACAGAGGTAGAGGTAACTAGAACCGAGGCCCAAGAAGGCCCATGTTCTCTATACATTTTGATGTTGATTCAGAAGAGCTTGGTCAATTGTTTCATGCTGGATTCTTTAATTTGATTGGGTAGGGAATAGTCCAACCTAGGCCTGAAAGGCCTCCCTTACAAGCCCCTCAAGCCCCCGGTATCCCCGTGCCTCCTCATGTCTCTTTACAGCCTAAAGTCCTTGAAAATGATGGGTGGCAGAAGATTGCTCACCCAGCAGTCTCCCAACACCGTGGCTGGCCCAACTTGACTTTGCCTATTCCTCCAACTTTGAACCCTAATGTCCAAGCTACCCCTAACCACTCACCAATGCAATCCTCCCATGCCAGCAAGAGATTGAAGACTAAATCCCACCATGCACATGATAAAGGAAAATTTATTCATGGCCCTTCCTCTCCCTCCGATGACTCCAAAAAATCTGTGTCTTCGCAGATGCATTTGAGGGACGATTGTTCCCATGTGATTAGTGAGATAAATCCTAAAGGCTCTGCCCAACCCAAGGTGAATTCGGGAAAATCAAGAGGTGACAACAGTAACCAAGGAAGGGTTGCATTATAGACTGGAAAATATGGCTTTTGAATTTTATGTTATCTATTGTTTTATGATAGTTGACTTCATGGATTTTGGACAACATGTTTTATTTTGGGTATATGAATATTATTTTCAAATATTTTCAAATTTTATGAGCTTAAATTGCCAAAAGTAAATATGTTGAGGGGAGGCACAAGGTGTTGTGTTTGCTTAACAAATGGATTCTGTTATATTTTTTATGGTTGTTATGAACTAAAGGGAGTCACAAGGGGTCCCACCTACTAGTTATTTTTTATTTATGACCCTATTATGATTATTACTTTCTCCCCCTAACTAAAGTTAGTTTAGTATTTAGTTAGCTTAACTAATGAATTGGTTCAACTACTCCAACCAATTCTGACTTGTTAAAAGCAAAAGAAAGAGGAGGAACAAGAGGATGTTGGAAGCATAAGCATGCTAATATTTTCTCTTTGAGTTTATGTTGAGACAATTCAGTTTTCATTCATTCATATATTCATCATAGCCTAATTTTCTTTTATGATAGCAGGATCTTATTGTAGACAACAATATTCAAGGCTAAATCAAATCACTCAGACACTTGTTCTTCAGAGGTGTTGATCTATCTTTGATAGTCTGTGTAGACTTGTCTATCTGTGAATTAGTTTTCATGACTGACAAAGGCCATTGTGTAGAGTCAAGTGGGAAGCAATTTGTGGCAAGTTGATCCAGCTTTTAGAGTTCAATTTTGGTTTTCTGTCAGAGGTCCTTTTGTATGTTCCATCAGGGATGTCTAAGTTTGACTTTGGTCCAAGATTTATGTATGAGATTTTGTAAAGAAAATGACTCTTTGGTGAATTGGAATGAAATAAAGGATTGCTTTCTGTCTCAATTGTCTTGATTATCATCTTCGTGTCTTTACTTTTGTTCTTATATTTATTTCAGCAACTGATATATTCAGAAAATACATAAAAAGTGAATTTCCAGCAAGCTTCTTGTTGATAAAAGACTAGCCTAAGCACTCGTAATTAATACTTGTGAGTTAGGATATTATTTTTGTTGGCTATAAACATAGGGTGATATTCCCGTCTACTTTACTTTAGCCAAGTAAAGTATGAAAATGCTTGAGTAAGATCAATTCATATATTTTCCTCAACATTTATTTGTGACCATACTGGGGAGATCTTCGATATCTCTCTGGTTAAATTTTATACTCGATTTTTATCGATACATCTATCTTTTTCTGATTTTGATTCTTTGCATGTTTTTCTTTTAATGACTATTCTTGTTGCAAGGCAGCCCAATATTGAGCCCGGTCTCCAAGACCAGACCAGCATTGCTTTGAACCTGTTTCATACTATTTTAGACACTACTAGGACACGTGTTGAGCTTAATCGTTCTTGGGCAGCAATTGAACGAGATATTAGTACTCAAGAACAATTGGAAGCTAGACGTAGGAAACCTAGAAATCAACAATAACCTTTTGTTTCTTCAGTTTCATCCATTCTTTCATGTCCTTTGACTCTCGTGCTTCTAGAAGAAAAAGAGGATTATCACCTGAAATCAGTCCTATTGTTGATATAGGAAGGAGAAACGTTGTGTTATCTTCCCAACAAAGTGCTCTAAGGAGAACTTTATCTGATTCATCCAGCTCGTGTTTCTTTCCTTCATCTATCATCCACACGATGGCATCTAGTGGTGGCTCTAGTGGCACTGGAAGTGCTCCATATTCCCAACATTCATCGTCATCAGTGATTGGTAGCTTGTACAACCACCATATCCCCATCCAATCTACTACGAACCCCACCAAATTCATAAAGAAGTATGGACTTTTTCAGTTCGAAGAAGACACCAGAACTACACCATGGCATGTGTCCTCTCCTCTTAACCTAGCTTCTGTTACTCGTCCACTTCCAAAGTTTAAAGAGAATTTTCCTAAGCTTTCAGGAAATAACATTGTCAATACCAATGAAAACCTAGTGGCATTTTCTAATTCTTGTCATAACATAGGGGGCAATGAAAATGATACTTGCATGTGCTTATTCGTCAATTCCTTGGAAGGGAAGGTTGCGACCAACTTTTTTGACCTTCCTCCTAAGATTTTGTCTACCTGGGAGGAATTAATCTACTGGTTCAGATCCAATTACGGGAAATGAAAATGCCCTACTGAGAAGTTAAGGGAGTAAAATAACGTCACTTACAAATATGGTGAGACCATCAGGTCTTTCAACTTACGTTTCACCAAGTTGTATAATAAAATCCCTAAAATTATTCACCCTCAGAACCAAGCCCCCTTCATGCATTACTACAATGCATTGCCTTCTCCTTAGCGTCATAGGCTGGAAGAAAAATCCATTGATAATCTAGGTTTCACTCTGCTTTGCACACTTATTCAGAGTACGAAGAACAGTTTGAATGAACTGGTCTACCCCAGGGAGAATCAGTTAGACAGATAGGTATGTCTGCTCTCTTACATCTAGTACAAGATATGAACAATTGTATGATAGCATTTGAGCGAAAGGGTACTATCTCCCCTCTCACCCCTAGAGCTTCATCCTCTTCTGCCCCTCCTTTTAGAACTCTGATTGAAAATAATTTTTAGCCCAAAGCTATCCTGCCTAGGAGTTCATGTAAATTTTGCGAGGAACACCATGAAGAAACCACGTGTGAGGTAAGGAGGAGTGCCAGAGACAAGATATTTGGTAAAATACTAGAGGCTATTATCGTTGTCCTAGATTTTTCTGAGCTCATCCTCAATCGTTGTTGTTCCCCAGGTTCCTAAAATTCTTGAGAGTCAAGGAATCACTCCTCCTCCCCCTTCTTCCAAATACAATATCTTGAATCAATTGGCTAACATCAAAGTAGATGCAACCCTCCTAGACATGGTTTCCATCCCTGAACAACAAATGCATCTAAAACAATTCATGGAAGGAAAATCTTTCGTTTTGGCCAATCTTTCTGAAGAGGTAAGCGAAGAGAATTCCTCTGTAAATCAAGTAGGTGTACATAACTTCAAATACCCTGTAAAAAATCCCCCTTTTTATATTTTTGTAAATATCATGGATAAAATCGCCCATTGTTGCCTCATTGATGGTGGTTCAGGCCCAAGTGTTATGTTGAATATTATTATGGAAGATCTAGGCTTATCTTGTACAAACGAAAATGCCTAAAGCATGCTTTCCTAAAATAGTCTACAACAAACAACCATAGGAGAAATTAAAGATGTAACCTTGGTTTTATGCGCTCACATTGAGATAAGGACAACCCTCAGCATTCAGGTGATTGATATGCATGTAAGAAATTATTCAATTATCCTGGGAAGAGATTGGCAAGCCCTAACAGGTGGATACCTCTCACTCGACAGGACGCATTTATCCGTTCCTCAGAATGGTAAGAATATCATAGTTCTTAGAGAGGGAAGGATTTCACCCTACATAGAGAATGTCCCGAAATCTAACATAAACTATGTCGAAGAAGACCTAGGAGTATATTCCATCTTTGTTGAAGAAGATAATATTCCTTTGGAGAGAATTGATTTAGATAATGATTTATTGCATATGTACTTTGATGGTTCATGCTCCAGTGAAGGAAATGGGGCTGGAATTACCTTGGTTTCTCCTGTAGGAAAAATTCATAATATTTCCTACAGGTTAGAGTTTGCTTGTTCGAATAATGTCATTGATTTCAAAGCTTTATTATTGGGAATCGAGAACGCCCTTAATCTTGGTTGTGGTCACCTTTCAGTTTTTGGAAGTTCTGAGCTTATTGTGAATGTAATACACAATATATTCTCTCCTAGCAACAAGTTGATGGAACAATACTCCAGAATTGTTTAGGAACTTGTCTCGAACCTTCTATATTTCAACATCACTCATGTGAAGAAGGAGTTGAATTCCATGGTTGATCGGTTAGCTGTCTTTACAGCCTCTCCTAATCAGAAAATTTTGGCTCGTCGGCCCAATTGCGCTTTTCAATCCCTATATCATCCATATTTTCCTGACCATGTAGGATCTTGGAAGGCCCTCCCTGATGATGAGAGCATTTTTGCTATCATACAAGATCAACCTTTTAAGCCTGAGGAAACAATATCCATGGAAAATAATAGGATTCCTGAGGTCTTGACTCCTCTTGAGAGTTGATTTTTTTTTAGTTTTGGAGGAAATAAAGAAAAGGAGGAGGAGTTACAAATGAAGGTGGTTGAATCCATCTACATGGACATCAGGACACCTGGATCTTCATCGAACGTTAAAATAAGTGTCCAGGGTTCTGATAAAGAAGAAATGAAGTCTATTGAATTACTTGGTGGATTTCAAAAGGTTTTTGCTTGGTTTAATGTGGATCTTCATGGTTATGATCAAGGTCTTGTTCATCATACTATGAAACCGGCTAAGCAAAAACAAAGACTTGTTAACTCTGCATTGAAGGCAACCTTTCGAGAGGAGTTGAAGATTTTCTTAAGGACTGAAATGTTTTTTCTAGTCCACCCTAAATGGGTTTCCAATTGGGAACCTGCTTCGAAGACCACTAATAATATTAGAACCTGCATTAGTCTTCGAACTTTCAGGCAAGCAATTATGAGAAATCATTTCCCCCCTCTCAGTATGAAAATGTTTCTGCAACAGGTCGTAGAGTTACACTTAGAGCCCTTACTTGACAATGTGTTTGGTTACAACAAAATCAAGGTAGAAGGGGCAAATGTTCACAAAACCACTTTTACTACTAATTGTGATGCTACATCTTACAATTGTCTGCCTTCTGGTTTATTTCATACAAGTATCACCTTAAAAAGGCCTATACGCACAACTTTCAATGAATTGGTCAGTCTCCATGCTTATCTTGATGATTTAATCGTATGCGTCAAAAGGCTGATAGTTACGTCAAATTTTCAAGTGTTGGGTCATCTCCAAATTACTTTTGTCTTGGACACTAACTCAGAAATTTCAAAGGAATTACAGAAACAATGGTTTTCCCACACCACTAGCAATCCTTGCTTGAAGTATTGTGAGGGACCAGCATGAAAGGTCTTTTTTCCGATTGCATTCTTATGTATACTAGTAGTTTAGCTCTGCTTTCAATTTTTGGGCTTCTTTTTTTCTTCTTTACAGATTTTTCCTTTCTGAGTTGAATTTTTGTTGCATTTTATTTTTTTCTTTTACTGCTACTGTTTTAATTTATGCATTATGACTTATGTTGTAATTTTTGTCTTTATCATCTTTTAAGTGTTTGTTCAAATTAGAATGCACTATGAAATAGTGCGTACAAGCATGCACCTTTCTATCTCCTCTTCAACCGATGCAGTCAAGACTCTGTTGTTTTCTGGTTGGATCAATTTTGCCACAGTGACACCTCCGCAAAAGCATTGTTAGTCAATAACAATCGAGCTTACACAATTGTTATGATCTCTCCTATGAAGGGCCTTTGAATTTGTTACATATTTCCGTTGCTATCTTACGAGGAATTGGTTGTTTCTCACTTTTTCTTGCCATTTTTTCATCCATCGAGATATTAAGAGAAAATCTATAAGTTTTCCTCTTTCAAGTTGAGAGAATTTTACAGTCAAATGATTATGCATACAGTGGTAAAACCCCTCATACTTAACACTTTTCATGAGTTATTCCTAAATTCACGTTCATCTTTCCATTAAATCCGCTCACGTCCCCCTATTGCATAATCATTCGAGTTGCGTATTATTGAGGTTACTATCCTTGGTTTGTGAAACAATGAGTTCTGAGTTCTAATTTGTTAAAAACAAATTTCCATGTGGAGTCACCAGTTTGTTGATGATTTAAAACGTCAACGTAATTTCACCCGCAAAGTGTTGATAAAGCCTATTATTATATAAGACTAAATAATGCTAGTAGGTGGGACCCCCCTTGAACTTTTGAAGATCAAACCTGTTCATTTTCAATGTTATGATGATGTGCTACAAAGCTTTACATGGTTGATGAGAATATGGTTTCCATTGATATGAGTTAAGCTTTGAGATGTTGTTCCTTCATGATACTACAGCATGTTATTCATATATGGTATTTGTTCTTCTCGCACCTGCGTACAAACATGTTAGTAAAATTACATGAAGGGCAGTTTTGAAGAAGGCAAAGTATTACAACGAGTGCAAAGGGACCTAGTTCTACAATACTACATGCATAAAATATTTGTTGATTATTTTTTAAACCCTAGCTAACAAGGAAATGGCTATGAAATTGTGTTAAATTACATTTTTATATGCATATGGTGGAAATTTTGGTGGCGCATTTGGCAAGGTGATAATGCAATGGTTATGCATTGGTTAATGGGATCGGTAGTTGATATACATATGTTATGAACGTCGGTGGCTCATGGAAGTAACGAATTTGTGATTTTATATAGTCCATATGTATGGTGATTATGCTATGCTTCAGGTTGATGTTGATCATGCTATTAGTGATGATTCTATACATGATCTCTTAGGTTGTATAGTGGTCGAGCAATTTATTTGAGTTATATTGGGAATATGAATGTGGGTGGTGCATTCGGCAAAGTAATAATGCAAATGGTTGAATTGTTATATGGAACTTGGATTATTCTATGTTTTAAATGTGTTGTTATTATCGATGCATGGGTTGATTAATAGTGTTAATGGGGGGCTCGTTGGCATGTACTACTGAGTAAATGAGATGTGGGTGGAGGCGATGTGCATTTACTGCACGTCACCTTTATCCTTCATGTTGGCTGCCACCCTAGTTGGACTATTGTTTGATCTTGTTGTTGTGTTCACGCTCTGGATTTTTTGCAGGGTGAAACTGCTCGACCACCTCTCGTCTTAAGGATTTCAATTAACAGGTATGTCTCTTTTGGACATTCTTGACTTCACTCTGGTTATGAAATTATTTTGGCTCAGTTGTGTGGGTTTGTGTTTGTCCTGAGTGTTGAAACTGTGTGGAATTTTGGTTTTGAATGGAAAATGGATGGTTCAACTGTGATAGTTTTAAGTTCATCGAAATGGTTAGTCTTCCTGGGTGATAATTATTTGTTACCACTACTTTTTGGTTTTAAGGGTTTTGTTTAAATCATGGTTGGATGGTTTCCTTCATGATTCTTGGTTTTAACTAAAGCCATGTTTTCCTGTTTCGGCCTTGTCAAGGAACTGTCTCTCATTCACAAGTGAATCATAGTCCTCCTTGTGTGTACACCTTTGGCCTCGAAGTTTCATTGTAGTTAGTTACGTTCCTCCTGTGAAGGCTACCATGAAAACCCTTAACACTCTAGATTGGAGTTGCACAGGGAGACTATCGAGTCTGCCAAGTTGTTTCTGGTTATTGTGGTCTATTACTTTGAATACGAGCTCACTCGTTGGTCGTATAACAGTCGTGTTGGTATGGATTTTTGTAACTGCCTCTGTGATAATAGGGTGAACCTTACATTGCCAATTTTTACTTCTAAAGTTCACAGTCACCCGCCTGATGTCAAAGAACTCAGTTGTTTTTAATGGAAGGGCCTCTGCCCATTTCAATTGGATGCGTGGGTATACACAGCTACCATGTCTTGTTCAGTTCATTGATTTTGTACCATAGTGGCAAATTGTTGGTTTATGTATAGTCACTAGTTTTGCACTTATGGTGATTTGGTTGATGGATGACATTGGTCACGAATGCTTAGGATTGCTCACACAGGTCACGTCTATGTATGGTGTTTTGGAAATGAAACATGAGGCATGATAACTATGGTTTCCCTTGGGCCGAATGATAATCAAACTCGATAACTATAGAAGGTGTATCCACGACATCCTTGTGTTGTTGGTTGAATAGGCTTGAGTGCGCACAGCTTGATTGAATCATGGGGTGACTTAAACGAACTAACGACTTATTAATGCGCACAACTTCAACATGGTATGATTGAGTTATTATCATGATTGTGTGTTTGTTGTGATAAGTGGAAATTGTGGAGTTTGGTTAGTTGCGCTCTATGTGTAGTATGGATAGTTCGTGTTTATGCTCAGTGATACCCTTAGAGTTTTAAGCATGTTATTTATTGAAATTGACCACTGTTGATGACAGTCGTGTTGGATATTTGGCTCGGCTTTTAAGTCGTATTGAGTTGTTTTGTTTTACAGTGGTATGGTTACATTGCCTTGGAAATTTACTCCTGCATAGCCTGTGTCTAAATGGTGGTTGTTGGTTGTATAGTCAATTGTCATTTCAGGCATGGCATGTGAGGTTTTGATTATTTTGGTTTTTTTAACTGAATATGTATATGGGAACGAATATCATTACAGATCTTGATTGGCTCTATTGCAGAAATAGTGACTTCATTATTATTTTGGAACATGACTTTTAAATATAGATGTGCATTAAAGAAAAATATGACGATGGTGGATGTTAATGATTACAGATTGGGAATGAGTGTTGTTGTTGACTATTATAAAATGCAGAATGTGCGAATAAAGGGAACAGAACCTCTTACAAATTGTGTGAAATACTCATTGTTCTATAATGGCACTGTGTTGGATATTAATGGACAGTGAACTAGTCAAATACACAGGAATTATTACTCAGTCATCTGATTGTTGGTTGATGCATCTATTCTTACTATGGAATGTTTTATGGATCGCTTGATTAATTTCATGAACAGTAATTGTTATCCTCCCCTCTCATTATCTCACTTTCTGCTAATTACAAACCCTTCATTATCCCAGATTCATTGTTTCACTCCCTATTATGATATTGATTACAACCAAGAGAATTTGTGTGTTAAGTGGATGAAGTGGCAATATATTGGGTATATTGCAGTGAGGTTTTATTTGGTTGATTTATAGTTGATTGTTGTTATCATTGAGCAATGACCGTTTTTTTCTCCCCTTTCATTATATCATATTTTCGCTCAATACAAACCCCTCATGTTTCCTAGAACATTGTTTCACCCCCCTTCTTGTTGATTAACATTAGAACAATTTGTATGGATTGGATTGCATGAGCCTGATACATTCTAAGCTAAATCTATTTCGCATTTTAAAGAGTTTTCATGCATGGATATTTAAAGACTATTTGTTAATCGATTACACATGCAGGATGAGTTTTTTCAGTTGGGGAAGCCATGGCCGAGAAAACAGAGGTAGAGGTAATTGGAACCAAGGCCTAAGAAGGCCCAGGTTCTCTATACATTTTGATGTTGATTCAGAAGAGCTTGGTCAATTGTTTCATGCTAGATTCTTTAATTGGATTGGGTAGGGAATAGTCCAACCTAGGCATGAAAGGCCTCCCTTACAAGCCCCTCAAGCCCCTGATATCCCTGTGCCTCCTCATGTCTCTTTACAGCCTGAAGTCCCTGAAAATGATGGGTGGCAGGAGATTTCTCACCTAGCAGTCTCCCAACACCATGGCTAGCCCAACTTGACTTTGCCTGCTTCTCCACCTTTGAACCCCATTGTCCAATCTCCCCCTAACCACTCGCCAGTGAAATCCTCCCATGCCAGCAAGAGATTGAAGACTGAATCCCACCATTCATTTGATAAAGGAAAAGTTATTGTTGCCCCTTCCTCACCCTCCGATGACTCCGAGAAATCCATGTCTTCACGGATGCATTTGAGGGATGATTGTTCCCATGTGATCAGTGAGATAAAGCCTAAAGTCTCTGCCCAACCCAAGGCGAATTTGAGAAAATCAAGAGGTGACAACAACAACCAAGGAAGGGTTGTATCACAGACTAGAAAATATGGCTTTTGAATTTTATGTTATCTATTTTTTTATGACAGTTGACTTCATGGATTTTGGACAACATGTTTTATTTTGGGTATATGAATATTATTTTGAAATATTTTCAAATTTTATGAGCTAAAATTGCCAAAAGTAAATATATTGAGGGGAGGCACAAGCTGTAGTGTTTGCTTAACAAATGGATTTTGTTATAGTTGTTATGAACTAAAGGGAGACATAAGGGGTCCCACCTACTAGTTATTATTTATTTATGACCCTATTGTGATTATTACTTTTCCCCCCTAACTAAAGTTATTTGAGTCTTTAGTTAGCTTAACTAATGAATTGGTTCAACTACTCCAACCAATTCTGACTTCTTAAAAGAAAAAGAAAGGGGAGGAACAAGAGGAGGATAGAAGCAAAATCATGCTAAGGTTTTCTCTTTGAGTTTATATTGAGACAATTCAGTTTTCATTCATTCATATATTCATCATAGTCTAATTTTCTTTTATGATAGTGGGGTCTTATTGTAGACACCAATATTCAGGGCTGAATAAAATTACTCAGACACTTGTTCTTCAGAGGTGTTGATTTATCTTTGATACTCTGTGTAGACTTGTTTGTTTGTTAATTAGTTTTCATAACTGACAAAGGCTATTGTGCAGAGTCGAGTGGGAAGCAATCTGTGGCAAGTTGATCCAACTTTTAGAGTTCAATTTTGGTTTTCTGTCAGAGTTCCTTTTGTATGTTCCATCGGGGATGTCTAAGTTTGACTTTGGTCCAAGATTTATGTATGATATTTTGTAAAGAAAATTACTCTTTGGTGAATTGGGATGAAATAAAGGATTTCTTTATGTCTCAATTGTCTTTATTATCATCTTGGTGTCTTTACTTTTGTTCTTATATTTACTTCAACAACTGATATATTCAGAAAATACATAAAAAGTGAATTTCCAACAAGCTTCTTGTTGATAAAAGACTAGACTAAGCACTCGTAAGTAATACTTGTGAGTTAGGATATTATTTTTGTTGGCTATAAACATAGGGTGATATTATCGCCTACTTTACTTTATCCAAGTAAAGTCTGAAAATGATTGAGTAAGATCAATTCATATATTTTCCTCAACACACACGAAGACGAAGAGATGGTCATTTTCAGTCATACTGATGGTCTTGTGAGAAAACCTTTACATATCATTGATGAGAATAGACACTTTTATACAGACTAAAAGACGCAAGTGGGATTTTGGTCGTCTCATTTTTGATAGAGACCCCATTTACAACATTGAGGGTAGCCCTCAAGAAAAGAGGTTTGAGTTTTCATCTTTAGAGAACTACTTATCATGCATATATGATTCATATGTTTGGGAGCCTGATGATGACATGATTACATATTTATTCGAGGAATCTCAGCCACTTTCAACCTCGGTATTGGAGGAATACTAGGACATGGCCACCTCAAATAGATAAGAGGCTCACTCTACGAAAAGGAATTACTTTCATATTGAGAACTTCTATAAGGATTCGAAGATAAAGAAGGTGCACTTTTCTAGACCTGAGGTTGTCCCTTACCTCATTTTCGCTTCTCAGGGAAATCATGTTTTTTTATTGGGACCTCTCATATATTTTCAATATCTAGGAAGTAGCAATCATGTTTAGGAGGATGAAGATGAGCCTTCGTCTACATATATTATCCCCCTTCAAAGATGGATTGATCAAGCTTGTGGATATCACCTCAGGCAGAATTCCTTGCATGATCATAGTTGTGAATATTCGTTCCAATAGGATTTCTTCCCTCCCACCCATCTCCATGAGTTTCATTTCACGATTTATTATATATCTATTTATGCTCATGATCATTATGTGCTTGACTTATATTTGTTGTTTTACATAATCAAGCACAGGGGAAGATATGTCAATGGGATGATCAACTGGTTGCACTGGTTGTATGACTTCACTTGACATCACCCATCACCTGATCTTCAGGTCCCTATGGCCCCCAAGTAAGTAGGTAAGTCATTTTGATTTCTTTCATTTGCATATTGATTTCTCATATAAGTTTAGATGCAATTCATATTTAATTTTTCTCTACTTGCATATCGATTTCATGCTTAGTGTAGAAAAAAAAAAATTTAATGTCAAAATTTTTATTTTCTGGATTAGCTTTCATTTTGGATTTTATATATATGGATGAAGGGTGATAGCACCACCCTAGATGATCTGATCCTTTTGTTTGAGTTTTGGAAGGCACGGGTCTACCAGAGATGTTGTGGTTCTCATGCACTCTACGGTGAGCACATGTTCCCAAGTAGGAGCGAGACGTTATCCCCATTTTGTGGGATAACTAAGGAGATTGTGTCTCGAGGCCCTCATGTTGCATATATGGAGTGTTGAGAGACTACATGACCAACAGTATCCATTTTCATAGATGGAGACCCTTATCACCACACAGAGGTCATGGATTCTCAGATGGCATCCACCACACCAGTTGGCTTCCGAGAGGAACTTGGCCTTTCTCCATGAGGTATAAGTCAGGTATTATGGTAAGTGTCATTTCAATATTTGGGGAATTTGAGAATGTTGTATCTTAGACTGCTTTAGATTTCATGACATATGATTAGAAATTATGCATTTTTCCTTGTTTCACCTTAGTGGTTGACATTGTTCCCTAGTAAGTGTTATTCCTTGGGAGAGGATTTGCTACTAGGAACTCCCTCGAAGACCCATCGTACCATTCTCGACCATACTTGCTACTTTTATCACTTAAACCCCCCATTTCCTTATCTCTTGGGATTTTAGGGTGTATTGACCCAAGAAGGGGTTGTCCCTCATTCTATGGGAACAAGGGGTTGAAGGCCCAGAGGGATTGTTATTGGGTAAAAGATAAAATCTCATATATAAACCTTCTGGATGCTTCGCCCATTTATCCCCTAAGAAAGCAATGAAATGTTTATCTATAAGAAAAGGGGACCCACAAGAATAATGATTATGAATTCTTAGGGGGTTAATTGGAGGATAAGAGGTTTCATCACGAGTCGGCCTATCATGATCATGGATATATAGTGGTATGACACTACCATCATCTGGCCACTAAGCCAGGGTAGTGGTTGTCAGTTGCATAGCTGAGAGAAAGGGGGTCTCATCACGAGATAGCCTTCTCAATACCGCAAAAGTATTCGTGAGTGAAATTGTCATTATATGGACACCACACCAAAAAAGTGGCCTTCAACTCATCCTTAAAACATGAAAGAAACAAATAATGGCAAAACAATGGGCTTGGAAAAAATTGCATTGCAAACGAAGGTGCCACACACCCTCTACAAAGGCACCCATGAATGAGACATTATAACCCCTTGTATGTCATGAACCCCATGCCCATTGAGTCTTGATCCTTAACCACTTCATACACTTTACATGGATTAGAGAGGGATCTCTTAGAAACACTCCTTGACCTAGGGAAATATCTACCCAATAGGACACCTTGTCAACCCTCCCATATCCAAGCTTGGCAATTCGCATAATGTCTTTGAGCACTTAATTGTTTGACAGGGTAATATTTGATGCACATGCTTAGGTGGCTCATTTATTAACTTTATTTACTTATCATGATATTTTTACTTGAGATCCTTGGAGGGAATCCTTATTTGTCTTTGTAGGACCTAGTTGGTGGACAGTTTTGGAGGAACAAGCCTAGATTAGGATTCCACGGGGCTTGAAGCCCACAGGTGGATGCCAAGGGCTCGCATACCAGATGAGAGAAACATACCTTCAGAGACCTAGAATACATTGTGGACAACATAACATATCCCTCACATGCAAAAAAAATTTCCTAGGAGAGGCAAAACGTCACTTTTGGAGGCATGACGTCACCTAGGAGGACTAGGATTTGGTGGTGAGGTTATCATTCATTGGCACATGGACGTTTTTAGGAGAATGAAGCTTTGACCATGAATAAAATTACTCGGATGCTTGACATGTGGCTTTGGGAAGCCTAACCACACTCCTCCAACACCAACGACTTGATCCTAGTGTCAAAACATCCCCTAAAGGGGTGACGTCACCTTAAGTTAGGGTTTATTTTTGTGTAAAAGTAAATTCTAAGTGAATTGTTTAATATTTTTTGTGTAAAGGGGAAAGATTACGTTTGTTGACCCATAGTCTTGTGGTTTACCCTAAACTTATGTGGACAAACTATTTTGGAGACATTTTGTATAAATAGAGATCGTAAGATCTCATTTCATAACATAACTCTCCCATTGTGTGAAGTATTGCACTGAAATTTTCGCTCTCTTTGGCTAGTTCTCTCTCTTGTGCACTTGTTTATGGCTATTTATTGGATTATTGGTTGATGCAAGTGATGTTCTAGCCTTGGAAGGCTATTCTCTTGCTACTATGGTGGTTTGTCTTAGCTTTTTCCTTGAATTGGTAAGTTTTCTACATTGTTGCTATCACTTATTTTTCAAGTCAAGGTCATTTGCTAGAGCTAGGTAGGAATTATAAGGGCATACACGCCCACCCTAGTCTCCATCACTTTATTCTTATATTTTATTGGCTTACAAAGTTTTTTCTAATAGAAGTATAAGGGCATACACCCTCTTAGCCTAAACCCTAGCTAGAGATATTTTCCTTGGGGAGTAAGAGGATTTACACCCCCAAGGAGGTAGTACCTATAGCTATTTATTTGCTTGAATCCATTAACCCTTTAATTGGAGGCACTAGTCATTTACTTGTTGCATTAGAGAAATAAATTGTTGTCTTGTTAAACGTACAAATTTCAAGTTTTAAAGATATCTCTTTGGGAAAGTGTTCCTCCAACCTTTGGCTCCCTTGCCTCATTGAGGAATCCCCTTTCAACCAAAGCATTTTGTTGTTGTTACAAAACTAACCTAAATTCATTAGGGCTGCAGAAAAATAACTTTCTAACGCTTAATAACTCCCAAACTAACCCTAGGATTTATCCCTAACTTTTCACTAACCCTCTACTAGGTCTAGCGCACCTATTGGGCTAGCTAGAGGTGGTTTCTTGTGGATGATTTTTCTTTTGTTATGCTTGGTTTTCTACATCCATAAGGCTGATAATATATCTGCAACAACCTTTTGTTTTATCCTTTCTTTTTGTGCTAAAGTTATTGCTTAATCATTAGTGATTTGAGCTAGCTTTAAGTAGCTTACCTCTTGTCTATTTTATCAAATGCTTAGCACTTTTTATCGCAGCCTCTGCTATCTTTATCGAGATTATATATATCTCTTATATTTGATGCAATTATGTTAAGAACCAAATATCAATATAGCACAGAAAAACCTCAGAATAAGTACTCAACACCTTGTAAAAGAGAGAATTTCATATAATAAGCCTCTTCGAGGGAGAAACCTCCTTATACACCACAAAAATGTTCAAGTACAAGATGATTCCAAATGAAAATGTCTCCTTGGTATATATATATAGGAGACTAGGAGGTACAATTACAACTAATGGACCCAAGCCGACATATATAAAATAACATTACTAATGTAATATTTCCCAATTAATGGGTAATGTGCCACTATTTAGGGCTTAACATGCCCCTCCCCTTAAGACAAGTGTTGTCTGCAACGCTTGAGTAATTCTAGATGCTTCTGTTTAAAAGACTCATCTTCCCAAGTGGAATCTCTTGCGGGAAGTTTCCTCCACTTAATGAGATACTCTAAAATGGATCTATTCCTCAGCTGGTGAATTCTTGTGTCAGTGATGGCTTCAGGATCCAATATGATTTTTCCTTCCTCGTCAAGTTCTGGAAATATAGTTTGAACTGGGATCTTGTCACCTATAACCTTCTTTAAGCATGAAACATGGAAAA
>SNQJ01S0000759.1:380125-398638 GCA_010110895.2 Picea sitchensis | reverse complement strand
AAAATGAAAATGTCTCCTTGGTATATATAGGAGACTAGGAGGTATAATTACAACTAATGGCCTAAAGCCGACATAAATAAAATAAAATTAGTAATATAATATGCCCCAATTAAGGGGTAATGAGCCAATATTAGGGCTTAACAGTGAACTAAGGAAGGAAGTTCAAAAGGTAAAATAATCCAAGAAAGAAGGAAAATAGGCAATAATTAGAAATTGAAAAGCTATTTTTAGGGATAGAGATGAGAAGGATAATAATAAATAGAAATTTGGGACACTCGGTGTTGTTCCAGAGTCTGTACTTAAGGCTACGAAGTATAGAGTCTAGGCATCCAGAAGAGGGTAAAGATATGGAAGGGAGCAAACAACTGGAAGAGAAACTATGGTTGATTTCTAAGTTGTCTATGTCTAACTTCCACTTGTTCTTGAATGGTTATGTCACGTTCAATGGTTGCCCACAAACGCTCGAGTTCGACCCGGGTGGTTGCAGTTCTTAGGATATTACCAAAGAGGTTTAAGGCGATGTTCATTTGGTCTGAGAGGTCGGGTTCTACATGAGGTTGCCTTACAATAGGGGATGTCATTTAAGGTTCCAAAATTTAAGAGGTTGTTGTTTTTAAGTTGTTGATTCAATTTTTAGATTACATGAGAAAAAATCCTATGAAGCCAATTAAATGGTTTAAACAAAATCGAAGGTCATTTTCCGTAATTGAGTTAAAATTTGAAACTGAGTATGAAACGAAAGAAAACATAGAGCTGTCAAACAATGTGAGGCATCAATTCAAGAGGAATATCACATTGTAACAGAAGAAGGAAAAGAAAAGAAACACTTTAATGAAGCATAAAATATGGAGATCTAAGAAATTCACAGGTCTTGTAACTGCTAATAGTTGATACAGAGGAAAAGATGTAAATAATTAGATACCTAAAACCTGATCGCCACAGTAGAAGTTGTACTAAATTGCAATTAAAGCATTCATCAAAGATGTATATAAAAATGACATGAAATATGAAATAATAGAGGAAAACACATAACTCAATCTTGACGGAATACATGGAGTCCTCAATTCGCTTTGTATTAATCCTGGCAAAGGAAAAATTTCTCTATTACAATCTGCCGAAAGAAAAAAACCCCCTTTCCTTTTCTTTCAAAATGCATATTTATACAAGCTTAAAAAACACTTCAAATTCCATTCATTCTAGAAGCCTTTGATTACAAATGAGGAAATGAAACATTTCATTTCCTCACTCTTTTTCTTCCTCCATGCAGGCGGAGTGCCTTCCTTTCTTTGTTCCTTTGTACCTAGAAATAGAATGGAATTATGCATGTCATCATTTAACACCAAAATCCTACCCTTTCCCCTACTCAACGCAACTGGCACACCTTTCAATCAACTGGGCTATCAACTTGGAGGGGTTTGATTGGTTGTTTCCCTCAAAAGTGTAACAATTCTTCGCCATATGTGGAAATCGTCTTCCTACTTGTCGATCTTCCATGATGATGGACCATAATTGTAAACTTGGTTTTATTAACCATTTGTCCACTTGGGAAAATTCAACTTGACTCAGTTGGGATATTTCAGCTTGTTCATTTTCATCATTCTCCTTGATATCTAACAGGTATTTGGCTATGTTAACTTTGCCCAGTGTCCCGGCATTATCTTCCTTATCAAGGTTCAACAAATTTGTATTTATCAAGCCGAATGTCTCTTCACAAGAATTCTTCATCTCTTTAGCTATTTCTCTGCTCTCTGATATGCTATGCTCCCACGCCTTCAGTAAGATATTTCCCCTGGTTTGCTCTGGGATGGATAATTTGACACTACCGACCATTCCCTCCTTTGTTGTTGCTACAACAGCCTCCTGGAAAGAAATTTGAGCCGCCCCAACTTCTCTTTCTCTCAAAGAGATATCCTTTAGCGCTTGATCAATCATCTGAAAGTGACTTTGGATGATTTCCACTTTGGAAAGCAATTCCTGCTGAGCTATTTCCACCTTCTGTTGGATCTTGGTGGCTTGGGATTGGAATATGTTTATATCTATGACCTGGTTCTCGGCAGAATTCATTTTTGACTGTAACCGTTGTATTAACTCCTCTTGTTGACTTACCTGTGCTTAGTTTATATGGGCCAACTGATGCATTTTCTCGAGCTCGGCTCTAAGTTGTTCGATTTCCCGTTGGTCAGCTGCTCTAGCCTCCTCGAGACCTTTGTTCACCTGATCCCTGGCTTTCACTTTTTTCGTAACTACCCTAGCCTCCAACTTATTGATCAAGAGGTTCTTTCATTTCAACTACACCTTCAAAGTTCCAACTGAGTATTGATTGGTCGTAGCATAAGCTCCTAATGTTCCCGCTATCTCCTCGGTGAATTCTTCCTCTTTCACGGCCTTTCCATCTGTCATGATTTTAAATATTTTAGCCACTATGCCCTCTCTTTGATATAATTCTTGCTTCACCATGGCTTCCTTTTATTATCAAAGAAAAATTCATTAGGAGGCGTCTCTTCTACAAATATGGGCGTCAGTTCTTCATTGAAAATCCATCCCGCATCGGGGTTCCCCTTTGTGAACTGTAAGGGTGTGATAACAGCAATCGAACTGTCGATTTCCTTGGATGATTGTTTAGGGGTAGCATCTGTGGCCGACTCACTTGACATGATCGGTGGGGTGTCACCTACCTTTTGCGAGGGTATCTCTGCTTGACTTAGTACCTGCTCTCTCAGTGCAACTGCCTCTAGGTTTTTCTCTCCTTTATCTGGGATTTTGGCTCCTTGTTCCAAGGCCTCCCCTTCCTCTGTCCATTCATGACTTTTCTCCTTTCCAGGACTTGAGTTCTTTGAGCCTTTGGCTTCCACCTGTTGTGTGTCTAGAAGCTTTGGGGTTTCACCCTATAAGATTAGGGGGAGGCAACTCTTCCAATGCTCCTTGAATTTTAGGAAATCGGCCATATCTTCGGGTGGCAAGGCCTGAATTCGACTCAAGACTTCAGAGTAGGACCTCGCACCTCGGAAGATTTCATCATGAGGTGAATCCTTGTGTTCGTATCTCTTCAGGCCATAATTCGCCAAGTGATTACTCACAACCTTATTAGGGTCATGCTTTTTGAACTCAATGTTCACCAACTTCATTTCCTCCAAAGTCGTGGCCTCGGCTTTGGCATGTCCAAAATCTAATAAAGATTATGAACCAATATGAATGGGGAAGGGTGGCCATACCTTCTTTGATAGTCCTTTGAGCTCTTTGCTTATCCCACCAATCATAGCTTGCCTGGTGATCTCGTGGCATATTAGTTTATCCGGCAGGAATAACGGAAAAGCATGGGGGGGAACAGAGGTGTCGAAAACCCTGATGTATGAAAACTCTACTTCCATATACCAATATTCTACATTACTTAGGTTGGTCGTGATGTTATCCAAAATCTGGGGAGGCAGATGGCCGAAGATAGAGACATGCATTGGTACCATTACCTAGTTAAAAATCTCGTAGATGAAATCTTTGGCCTTATCCTCCCAAAGTTTCGATTGGTAGACATGGATAGGCTCAACATTAGATGGAGTCCAGCTCCACCTCAACAATGGGAAGGGTGTCATGAAGAAAATAGCGTCCATGATGTAGGAAGACATAAAGAATGAAGATGCTCTCCTGCTGGCTTTCTGCGCTCGATATTCAGTAATTCGACTGGTGAGACTATCTGACATCAATTTGGCCCAATCGAAAGAAAAACCTTCAGAAACTGTATGAATGAGCGGTACCCATGGGAGGAAAAAGTGTGTAGTTTCCTCCTTCCCATTCAATATATAGGGCATCATCGCTACGTACTTGAATTGTGGCTCTAAAGAGGAGATTGAATAAATTCCATGAGTATCGGCCCTTAATTTCGTGGTGTGCGAAACCCACTCTTTGATCAGATCGGATAAATTTATTTTGTACTGCTCGCATTCCTTCTTTTTGAACCCCTCTAGGAATTTGGCATTGTAAGTATGGTTTGGTGTGGGTGACAATTTATACATTGACTGTAAGTGCTTTGGTCTGAAAGACCCAACTGCTTCCCTATGTTCGTTGAAAAGTGTTCTAGTCAGGATGTCTACATGGTCCAGTGCCCATCTGACCATATCATAATAGGGGAGAAGACATGGCCTTGCTGTTATTTTGTGCATCTCTTCTTGAGCAATGATTTTGTATTTGGTGGACATGTCATCGTCCTCATTATCGCAGGAATCATCCGGGCAATTTATCACCTTGGGATACAAAACATTGGAAATGGACGCGTTTTAATAGTATTGATACTTCGAGGTGAAGTATCAGAAACAATATTTGGACCTTGGCCTGAGCTCTCGACGGCTGCCTTGGGAGATTTTCGTGGAACCATGATGTATAACCTTGCAATTAGGTCCCCTATCGTAAAAGATTGAAAACACAGACAGAAGTTATCCTGGTGAAATTGCTTTTCACACAATAGAAAGGAAAGTTGAGATAATGAAAGAAAACCTTTTGCTTAGATAGCTTAAGTTCATGCTAGTCCTTGCCAACAGAACGGTTAAATCGTTTAATGGAAAGATTTTAGCAAATAAGTGGGATCTTACTGTCAATCACCTCACTGAAATTCAAAGAAATGCAATAAATATTTGACGACTCGTAACTTGGGAAAAGAGAAGAAACGTTTAAAGCTTCATCCATAGATTGTATGGTTAAAAGCTACTCAAGGCCTTAATTAATCCAGTTTAGCTCTTTTAATTTCATTCTTTTAGTCCTTAATCCCCTTTTTGGCGCTCGCCGTATCGAATGATTTCGCTTCTAGCCTTTGAGACCCAAAAGCCCGAAATCGCGATGGTGCGATTTGATTTATAATCTGTGATTTGACTTAATATTTTAATTAACCATGCTTAATTAATGAATATCGCGACTTCGGGGAGCGGAGTTACAAAGGTGTTGTTCTTTGAGGTAAGGATCGTCGAGTTGTGAAATTGCGATAAAGACTAACTACAGTTTAAAGTGATCACTCTTGATATTATCCTGAGTAACTTGAAATGACTTCGCAACTTCGCATCTCGGGGGTTCGGAAAATGTTCTATGAGTAACTCATGAAGCGCGATAGCACGGGGTAATAACATCTAATAACTCCTTCTTAGAGGTTCGATAATGGTGATTAGAACTAAACCCTTATCGCCATTTCACGCGTCGGGATACATCGTGAAATACGCGAGATCCCGAAGTCTGGCTTTTTTGGGCTTAAGTATAACCTCTTACTTACTTAGAAACAAGAGAAGCTCCAACCTTTGAACCTAGAATATTAAAAAAAAGTGTGTTCCAACATAGGCTCCAACTAGGTATCTCGTCTCCTTGCGGGACGAGAAGAATAGTAGACCACGTGCCTTTATTGGGCAAATGGAGTCATTAGTTTGCTTCTGCGGGACTAGCTTAGAAAGAGGATATAGAAGAAAAAGGAGGGTTTCATCCTTAACTCTGAAAGCCTTCGGGACTTCATACCTTCCCTATCTCACAGTCGGTTCACCTGGTAGCTTTTGCTTCCCTAATACTGAACTTGTGTCTACTTAGGATGACCAAAGAATCTTAAGGATTTAAACAGGTTTTGTTGATTTTGCTTGCATCACTGTGAAGTAGTTTTGACGTTTTTAAACAGGGATTCTTGTATGGACATGGGATGTAGATATAGATTTAAGTGAAAACAGGTCACAGATAATGATATAGTTCATGTATAATAGCCTTACGGATATCTTGGACATTGCTTCACTGCCATCGAGCATGTTCAGCACCCCGGTGATGTTATTTGGTTCCCTTTTATTGAATTTCCTTTCACCACTTCAAGTTGTAACTTTGCATTTAAATGCTGAGATGAGGGCAATCATTTCATGAATTTCCTTTCATCATCTCTTTGGGACTGGATGGGGGAAATCGAATTTTTTGAATTTCCCTTCACCATCTGTCTTATATTTTTCTTTTGACATGAAGTGGGGGCAGTCAATTAATATAAAGTATACCAGGGGTGATATCTATGTATAATTTGCTAGAGAGGTATGTTAACTCATTTTGATTAATCTGGACCAGTTTCCCCTTTGACCTTCAAAACATCTTAGTCCGCAGGCAACTTATGGGGGACTTTATTTCCGGGGGCCTTCTTTTGATGCAAAACTGATCATTAAAACTTGTTGAAATAACTAAGAGAATTAGGATCAGCCCACGCATATCTAAGTTCAGTAGGAGCCGAAGAGCTCTCTGGGCAGCCTTCAAAACAATATTTTTCTAGCTTTGAGTGGTAAGGTGTAACTCCTTCTTCTTCTGTGGATGCTATAGGGAAATATTTGGTCCCAGGGGAGAAAGAAATGCAAAAAGGGGGGAAAAGTGATGAGGAAAGCTCAAATTTTATAAGCACATGCATTATACTTAGTTTCGACCTTGAGAACTTTTTCTTCGAGGCTACTTTACTTCTACAGTTTGTTTCAAATCTCTTCATCTTATTTAGGAGGAACTCCTTGGAAACCATAGTGACAAAGTTCTTTGGTGGGCATACCCGACAAAAAACCACATTCGATGAAATGTTGTTGCACCTAGGTGATGATCATTCAAAAAATCTAGACAGTTCGGGCAATCATACCTTTGCCTTACCATTTCTATTTCATCTTAATAAACTTTCATTTATCACATGTTTCGGGTGGCTTGATTTCCCGATGCATGCCCATTCGTTTTCTTCTTTTTTATATTGGGGCTATAGCCGCAATCCCGAAAGAAAACAACAGTGGGAGTATCAGGGTTTTAAGGTTTATAGATTTTGAGGTGCTGATTATTGTATATCCTTATTCCTAAGAGATCATTGACCTATTTTATTTGTGACGAAGGTAAACTTAACCAAAGCTATAAAAATAAAACGAAAACACAAACCGGTATATACAATGGACACTGGGGAATCATTTATTGCATATAATGCTTCAGATAACGCACGTTAATAGGGGTGTTGAATATTTTACCATCCAAATTTTCCAGTAGGAATGAATTCTTCCCTTCATACATTGAGACTTTGAACGGTCCATACCAGATATGGTCAAATTTACCATGTTTTGCAGAGTCTTCTCTCCTATCATTCCATTTCAAAACCAAATTGCCAGGGAGGAATTCCCTGTCTTTGGCCTTATGATCGAACAGTTCTTTCATGTTGTCCTGGTATTTCTGCATCCTTTCGTCCACCTCGGTCTTGTCTTGTTGGACCTCAATCAGTTGATTTATTCTTCTTGTGACATGGTTTGGTTCTTCTTTCTCATCTTGCCAGAGCTTCATCGCAGGGAGCACTAGCACATCAGTCCCATATACCATTTGGAAAGGAGAAGTACCAATGGATTTATTCGTACCTATATGATTTGCCCACAAAGCATACTTCAAATGCACTTGCCAAGATTTTTTGTTTTTGCTTAGCACCTTCTTAATTATGGTAATTAAAATTTTATTTGATGATTCGGCTAACCCATTTCCTTGAGGGTAATATGTTGTGGAGTGGCCCAATATGATGTTACATTTTTGGCAAAATCTGACCATTTCCATAGACTTGAATGCCTGGGCATTATCCATGACTATCTTTCGGGGACAGACAAATCTGGACAGTATGTTCTCTTCCAGGAAATCTATTACCACTGAATCGGTCGCCTTTCTATTTGAAATAGCCTCCTCCCATTTGGTGAAGTAATCTGTAGCAGTGAGGATCCATTTGTGTTGAGCGCTGGAATGCGGGTTGATTTCGCCTATAAAATCTAACCCCCATTGTTGAAATGGGGCTTCGGTTTTGACAGGAACCAGAGGTAGCACTGGAAGCTTTTGTTTGCCCGCAATCAACTGGCAAGGGTTACAGGTTCTTACTTTGGCGTTGACATATGAGAATAGTTTAAGCCAATAATATCCTACCCTCAGAATTTTATAAGTTGTTTCCCTCCAGGCGTGATGCCCTCCGCATACTCTTTCGTGAAATTCGTTTATGACCCCCTATGTTTCTGATTCTACTAAACAAACCAGTAAGAAGACTAATGGGTCCTTCCAGTACAACTGTCTTTCGAATATACATTACTTCACCGCATGCAGCTTCAGTGTCCTGGCTTTAGCTGGAGACAGATTGCTAGGGCATTCCAGGGTCAGTAGGTAGGACACTATGTCTTTATACCAATCCGATAAGGCAAACTTCTCTTTGATTCTGGTTGTAGATATTTGGTCATCGATCTCGTTTACATCCCTACGTCCTTCATATCCCTGCAATTTATTCGTTCCGAGTGCTCTGAAATTTGATTCAGCTAAGAGCTTAGCCAAACCCTATCCTTTTACTAGTTTCATCGGTTTCACCTCTAGATCGAATTCCTGAATTTTAACAAGCCACCGACCCCTCTTCTCATCGTTGTCGGGCTGAACCAATATATCTTTTATAGAACTTGTGGGCACGTATGCAATTACCTTGGAGTGTACCACGTAGGTTCTAAAAGCCTTCAGCGCCTTCACCATAGCATATGCTTGCTTTTCCATTATATCATATCTCAATTCAGCATCTCTAAGACTTTTATTAAAAAAAATCTATTGGTTGCACAAAACCTTCCTCATTGTTATGGAGGAGTACTATCGCCACTGTGTGTTCGGAGGCGAACGAGAAAATCAGGAAATATTTTAGATAATCAGGGCTTGCCAATACGAGCGCTTCGCTGATAAATTTCTTGATGCGTGCAAACGACACTTTAGCTTCCGCCATCCATTTCACTTAGGTTTTCTTCTTTAGCATATATGTGATCAATTTCATGATTTGAGAAAAGTTTGGGATAAATCTTCTAAAAAAATTTATTTTTCCTAAAAATGACTAAATTTCTTTTACATTTCTAGGAAAATTTATGGTGTCTATAGCTTCTACCCTTTTAGGGTCGATTTTAGTTCCGTCTCGAGACACAATGTGGCCCAAGAGTTTACCTTCTTGCATCGCAAAGTGAGACTTCTTGGGGTTTAAGGACAAACCAAATTTTCTGCATTTTTCGAACGTTTGCTTCAGATGTATCAGATGGTCTTCATTGGATTTAGAAAAAATAGTTAGATCGTCAAGGTAGATAACCACGAATTTATCTCTCTCACCGAAGAAAGCGATATCCATAGCGCACTGGAAGGTAGCACCTGCATTATTCAGACCAAAAGGCATTTTGTCATACATAAATGTGCCCCAAGGGGTGGTGAAAGTTGTTTTTTCTTTATCATGCTCGTTGACAACAATTTGATTGTAACCAGAAAACCCATCGATCATCGACATCCTATTTTCCCCAACTACTTTTTCCAAAACATGATCCATTTTGGGTAGAGGATAATTGTCTTTGAGAGAGGAATTGTTTAGATTTCTAAAGTCTACACACAATCTAATCTTCCCACTCTTCTTCCTAACCTGAACTAGGTTCGCCACCCAGTCAGAGTACCTGAGAGGTACAATTATTTTTGCGTCTAAAAGATTTTTCACTTTTTTTTCGACCACAGGTAGTAAAATGGGGTTGATTTGTCTGAGCTTCTGTCTGAAGGTTTTAACACCAGGTTTCAAAGGTATCTTGTGCTCGATCAAAGAGGTGTCATAGGTTCTGAGCTCATCATAAGACCATGCAAAAACATCCTTATACCGTCTGAGTAAGTCTGTATACTTTCTTTTTATCTCAGGAGGAAGATGCTTTGATAGTTTCACTATCCTAGGTTCTTAAGTGGTGCCCACGTCACAGTCTTCGACCTCCTCCGGTTGGGAATGCAAGGTAGACCTCAGAGGCATGTCTTTTTTATCGAACAACCTTTCCAGACGTATCAGGCCCTTAGGGATCTTATTACTTTTTAACACTAGCATGCGATGATTTTCGATTTTTTCTCGGAACTCCTGAGGCTCCTCCCCTTCCTGCATAATCCAGGTATGGTCATTTTGGTTTTCCTGTTCAATGTGAGTTTCGGCGAAATCATCCACCATTTCCAGGAAATTTCTAATCTATTCGCCGTCTTCAAATACCTGCCAGTGTTGTATGTTGTTCAGTATGGATGGTTTGTGCCTCACCTCTATGTGGTATTTTAATTTGAAAGCGGTAGGGGGTGAGAAAGTCAAATCTGCTTTGGCTAGTTAATCAGCTTGCTGGTTTTTCGCTCGTGGGATGAAATGAACCTTTATTGATGAAAAGAAATTTTCCATTAGATCCCAGGCGCAATTTTTGTAGGACCTTAGTCTCGGGTGTTTGGCATGGTACTGTCGATTCACCTGCTTCACAATTAGTTCTGCATCTCCATAGACTTCTAAGTTCTTTATGTTTAGCTTCTTGGTAGCTTCCAGTCCCAAGAATAGAGCTTCATATTTGCATATGTTGTTTGTGTAGTCTATGTCCCACTATATCCTGTAAGAGAAGGGGACAACGAATTCATTTTCAAGTGCTACGAAAAGCACTCCTGCACCTGCTCCTCCACACGACGAAGCGCCATCAAAAAAAAAATTACAAGTTCCAGTGGTATACACATTTTTATCTGTCTTTTCAGTTTTGATTTCATCTATATAACTTTCTTTTGTACAATTATTTTCACTATCGTCAAAAGACAAAAGACAAAATACAATTTCCCAGGTCTTGATCGACGACATAAACAGGGTAATTGTTAGGATTCTGAGGATCTCTTACCGTATATGCCAACCTTTTTTCCCTGTATAACCGAGTGAACTGCCCACCAAAAACAGGGATTGTGGCATAGGTCATATCCAACTGAAGGGATCCCCCGAGCTTGGCTCCCCAAGATCTAGATAATAGCAAACCATTTTTCGGGGGTATATCAACGATAACTATATCCATTATGACATTTTTCACCGGAATTTAGGCAAGAGTAACTACTAAATCTTTGATCATGCCCATGCACTTAACTCTCCTTGAATCGAACGAGTAAAGATATCCATAGGGTCTAGTGATTTTGAGGCCTAGTTTATCCATAATAAATTTGGGCATTACGTTATGAGAGGCTCCAAAGTTCATCATGCAATTATGCAGCAGTCGATCGTGCATGTTTAGGGTAATATAGAAATGGGAAATGGTGTCCCTGGCACCTTTGAAATGTGGACCAAAAGAGATGTTAGGCTTATCATCTTCCAAATTTATTACGTCAGATTGACTCTCTAAATCTAAAAAATTTATCATTTTGGTTATTTGTTTTCGGTACACAGGGTTCTTAGCCAGCTCGACCAAAGGTATCGGTATTTTGATCTTACTTATCTAGTTTTCTAGGCTAAAACCTCCCACAACTTTATCTGTTTCTTTGGCTGAAACATCGGACTCCTTCTTTTCCAACTTATTTGTTTGCATTGTTTTACTTCTGGTGCTTCTAGTTCATGGTGTCTGCATTTCGGTTGCCTTATTTCTTCTCACTTGAATCTCAGTCTCTTTCTGGGCAGGCTCGTATGTTTCACCTCTAGGCAAAAATTTCTTGGGTTGAGTATTCAACACAGGTTTGTTTTTAGGCCTCAGATTGTACTTATGTTGAAGCTCATCCATTATGGTGTCGGCCATTCCTTGATAAGCGGGATCATCAGTGATGTTTAGGTTATTATCTTTACCCGATGATTCTTCATTGTTTAGAGACTTCTCATAATCTTCTTTCGTTAAATGAGGTTGTATACGGTCATCACCTAAATTGTTTGCATCTTCTTCCAAATCCTTAAACTCTTGCATATCAATTCCTCCAATAAAATTTTCATTTTTTAGAGGTGTTTGAATTTTTTGATCTTCATTTTTAATCTGTCTTGAATCTGAGGGTTGGGGTTTCTCTGAAACTCTCTTTTAGCGAACTGCTCAGCCTTGGATTGGTCTAGTTCCATTCTTGAGATCTTATTTGATAGCTCTTTTATTATCCTAGCCATATCATCCATTTGATCATCTGAGAACTTTCCAGATCCTGAGGGTCCCACTTGTTCTCTGAAATGTTTGGTCTCTCTGTTTCCCGTTTCAATTTTCATTTTTAATTTACCCGAAGCCATCATGTTTGACTCAATTTACACGGCATCATCCTGCATTCAGATTAGGTCGTCCCCTCTCCTTTCTCTTAATAGTAGAGCAAAATCAGGTTCGAAGGCTCCTGTGAAAGTTACTTTGGATGCAGGTTGGGATGGTTTAACTTCGATTGAAATCTTATTATACAGCTTGTTAAATATTTGAATGAATTCCATAACCGTTTTTGAATTCTTTTTCTTTAAAGATCCAAACTCAGTTAAATAATACAAATGATCTTTCCTTTTGCCCCATTTTCTGAGAAATAGGTCTTCTAGTGCATCGTAGGATAATATTGAACCTGGGGGTAGGCTTTGAAACCAAGTTCTTACATGTCCTTCAAAGGTTTGGACAAACAAACGGGAATACACGTCCTCGTGTTCGAGACCTGGAATATCAGCGAATTGATCGAAGAAGTTGATATGCTCGATTGCAGTTAGATATCCTTCTCCTGTGAACTTGGGCAAGTTTTTCATATAGTTTTATGGTAAATCATGGAGGGGTACTTGAAGGACCAAGGGGGCGTACCTTGCGTCTACCTTGGTGAAAACCCTGGGGAGCGGTTGTTGGCCTTGACCTCCTACTCCCCCTGCTCCTCCTTTGGGGCGGCCATGGATAACCTAGGAGAGGAAATTGGTGCATTATAAAGAGAGTTGGTGAAGATGTATAGTGACTCTCTAGCGTCCCCGAGGTGGAGGGGGGAAAATTCAGGGAACTTTTTATCAGGGGAGGTGAAAGTTGGGGAAGCGAGAGAGGGTATACGGGGACTCGAATAATTTGATTTGTAGCATACGTAAATGGGAGAACCCACCAATGTCGAATCCGAGTGTGTCGTACCTTCTTCAAGGCCTCGAGTGATAGAGGGGTTTGTATCAAGAGTCGATGGGATATTAATAGGGATGAGCTTTACGGCAGATATTTTACCCCTACTAATGTAAGAGGTAGTCGAAGAGGTTTCGTTCTTAATCTTATGTAGGATTAGCTCAGGGTTTAGGGTATCGGCTTCGATAGTACTGTCCGATGTTTTTCCAAGAGAAATTTCCCACAAGGATGAAGGTTCAAGAGGGATCTTATCTTTGGACTGAGTAGACTTGGGTTGGTAAACAACAGTGTTTTGTTTGAAAAGACCCCTTGGTTTTATTATTTTTTCAGGGTCAGAAACCGGCACGGTCTGTTTAGCATATGGGTTTTGTCTGTTGTTCCTTCAAACGGATGTCAGCTTACTTAAAAGTGGAGTCACCAAGTGAATGATAAAGATTTATCCTTAACAAGGTGTTCTCTCTTTGTTCACTATCAAAAAACGAAACTTGGAAATGTCGTTCTCTCAAGGGAAAGTGACTACGATTATTCGTTCCCCGACAATGGTGCCAGAAAGATGTTGTTCCAGAGTTTGTACTTAAGGCTACGAAGTATAAATTCTAGGCATTCAGAAGAGGGTAAATATATGGAAGGGAACAAACAACTGGAAGAGAAACTATGGCTGATTTCTAAGCTGTCTATGTCTAACTTCCACTTGTTCTTGAATGGTTATGTCTCGTTCAATGGCTGGCCACGAACGCTCGAGTTTGACCTAGGTGGTTGCAGTTCTTAGGATAGTACCAAAGAGGTTTAAGTCAATGTTGGTTTGGTCTGAGAGGTCGGGCTCTACATGAGGTTGCCTTGCAACAGGCGTTGTCATTTAAGGGACAAAAATTTAAGAGGTTGTTGTTTTTAAGTTGCTAATTCAATTTTTAGATTATATGAGAGAAAATCCTGTGAAGTTAATTAAATGGTTTAAACAAAATCGAAGGTCGTTTTCCGTAATTGAGTTAAAATTTGAAAGCGAGTATGAAACGAAAGAAAACATAGAGCTGTCAGACAATGTGAGGCATCAATTCAAGAGGAATCTCACGTTGTAACAGAAGAAGGAAAAGAAAAGAAACACTTTAATGAAGCATAAGATATAGAGATCTAAGAAATTCACAGGTCTTGTACCTGCTAATAGTTGATACAAAGGAAAAGTTGTAAATAATTAGATAACTAAAACCTGATCGCCACAGTAGAAGTTGTACTAAATTGCAGTTAAAGCATTCATCAAATATGTATATAAAAATGACATGAAGTATGAAATAACAGAGGAAAACACATAACTCAATATTGACGGAATATGGAGTCTTCAATTCACTTTGTATTAATCCTCGCAAAGGAAAATTTTCTCTATTACAATCTGCCAAAAGAAAAAATCCCCCTTTCCTTTTCTTTCAAAATGCATATTTATACAAGCTTAAAAAACACTTCAAATTTTATTCGTTCTAGAAGCCTTTGATTACAAATGAGGAAATAAAGTGTTTCATTTCCTCTCTCTTTGTCTTCCTCCATGCAGGCGGAGTGCCTTCCTTTATTTGTTCATTTGTACCCAAGAATAGAATGGAATGATGCCTATCATCATTTAACACCAAAAGCCTGCCCTTTCCCCTGCTCAATGCAACTGACACACCTTTCAATCAACTGGGCTATCAACTTGGAGGGCTTTGGTTGGTTGTTTGCCTCAAAAGTGTAACAATTCTTCGCCAGTTGTGGCAATCGTCTTCCTACTTGTCGGTCTTCCATGATGATGGACCATAATTGTAAACTTGGTTTTATTAACCCTTTGTCCACTTGGGAAAATTCAACCTGACTCAGCTAGGATATTTCAGCTTGTTCCTTTTCAGCATTCTCCTTGATATCTAACAGGTGTTTGGCTATGTTAATTTTGCCCAGTTTCCCAGTGCTATCTTCCTTATCAAGGTTCAACAAATTTTTATTTATCAAGACGAATGTCTCTTCACAAGAATTATTCATCTCTTTAGCTCTTTCTCTGCTCTATGATATGTTATTCCCCCATGGTTTTCTCTGGGATGGATAATCTAGCACTACTGGCCATTACTTCCTTTGTTGTTGCTACAACAACCTCCTGGAAAGCAATTAGATATGCCCCAACTTCTCTTTCTCTCAAAGAGATATCATTTAGCGCTTGATAAATCATCTAAAAGTGACTATGGATGATTTCCACTTGGGCAAGCAATTCCTGTTGAGATATTTCCACCTTTTGTTGGATCTCGGTGGCTTGGGATTGGAATATGTTTATATCTATGACCTGGTTCTCAGACAAATTCAATTTTGACTGCAATTGTTGTATTAACTCCTCTTGTGGACTTACTTGTGCTTGATTTATCTAGGCCAACTGATGTATTTGATCAAGAACGACTCTAAGTTGTTCGATTTCCCATTGGTCAGCTGATATGGCCTCCTCGAGACCTTTGTTCGCCTGATCCCTGGCATTCGCTTCTGTCGTAACTACCCTAGCCTCCAACTTATTGATCAAGAGGTCCTTCCATTTCAAATTCGCCTTAAGAGTTCCAACTGAGTATTGATTGGTCATAGCATAAGCTCCTAATGTTCCCGCTATCTCCTCAGCCAATTCTTCCTCTTTCACGGCCTTTCCATCTGTCATGATTTTAAATTTTTTATCCATTATGCCCTCTCTTTGATATAATTATTGCTTCACCATGGCCTTCCTTTTCTTATCAAAGAAAAATTCATTAGGAGGTATCTCTTCTACAGAGATGGGCATCAGTTCTTCATTGAAAATCCATCCTACATCAGGGTTTCCCTTTGTGAACTATAAGGGTGTGATAACAGCAATCGGACTGTCGATTTCCTTGGATGATTGTTTAGGGGTAGCGTCTATGGTTGGCTCACTTGACGTGATCAGTGGGGTGTCGCCTACCTTTTGCGAGGTATCTCTGCTTGACTTAGTACCTGCTCGCCCGGTGCAACTGCCCCTGGGTTTTTCTCTCCTTTATCTGGGATTTCGGCTCCTTGTTCTGAGGTATCCCCTTCCTCTGTCCATTCCTGATTTTTCTCCTTGCCAGGACTTGAGTTCTTTAATCCTTTGGATTCCATCTGTTGTGTGTCTGGAAGCTTTGGGGGTTTTCCCTATAAGATTAGGGGGAGGTAACTCTTCCAATGCTCCTTGAATTTGAGGAAATCGGCCATATCTCTGGATGGCAAGGCCTGAATCCAACTCAAGACTTAAGAGTAGGACCTTGCACCTCAGAAGATTTCATCATGAGGTAAATCCTCGTGTGCATATCTCTTTAGGCCACAATTCGCCAAGTGATTACTCACAACCTTATTAGGGTCGTGCTTTTTGAACTCAATGTTCACCAACTTCATTTCCTCCAAAGTTGTGGCCTTGGATTTGGCATGGCCAAAATCTAATAAAGAGTATGAACCAATATGAATGGGTAAGGGTGGCCATAGCCTCTTCGATAGTCCTTTGAGCTATTTTCTTATCCCACCAAGCACATCTTGCCTGGCGATCTCGCAACATATTAGCTTATCCGGCAGGAATAACGGCAAAGCATGGGGGGGAACAAAGGTGACGAAAACCCTGATGTATGAAAAATCTGCTTCTATATACCAATCTGCTACATTACTCAGGTTGGCCTTGATGTTATCCTAAATACGGGGAGGTGGATGGCCAAAGATAGAGACATGCATTTGTACCATTACCCAGTTAAAAATCTCGTAGATTAAATCTTTGGCCTTATCCTCCCAAAGTTTCGAGTGGTAGACATGGATAGGCTCAGCATTAGATGGAGTCCATATCCAGCTCATCAATGGGAAGGGTGTCATGAATCAAATAGTTTCCATGTTGTAGGCAGACATAAAGAATGAAGATGCTCTCCCGCTGGCTTTCTGCACTCGATATTCAGTAATTCGACTGGTGAGACTGTCTGACATCAATTTGGCCCAGTCGAAAGAAAAACCTTTAGCAGCTGTATGAATGAGTGGTACCCATGGGAGGAAAAAGTGATTAGTTTCCTCCTTCCCATACAGTCTACAGACCATCATCGCTAAATACTTGAATTGTGGCTCTAAAGAGGAGATTGAATAAATTCCATGAGTATCGGCCCTGAATTTCATGGGGTGTGAAACCCACTCTTTGATCAGATTGGATAAATTTCTTCTGTACTGCTCGCATTCCTTATTTTTGAACCCCTCTAGGAATTCATCATTATAAGTAGGGTTTGGTGTGGGTGACAATTTATACATTGCATGTAAGTGATCTGGTCTGAAAGACCCAACTACTTCCCTTTGTTCGTTGAAAATTGTTCTATTCAGGATGTCTACATGGTCCAGTGCCCATCTGACCATATCATAATAGGGGAGAAGTTGTGGCCTTGCTTCTATTTTGTGCATATCTTCCTGAGCAACGATTTTGTATTTGGTGGACATATCATCATCCTCGTTATCGCAGGAATCATCCAGGTAATTTATCACCTCGGGCTGCAGAACATTGGAAATGTGCGTCCATGTTTTAATAGTATTGATACTTCAAGGTGAAGTATCAGAAACCATATTTGAACCTTGGCCTAAGCTCTTAGCGGCTGCCTTGGGCGCTTTTTGTGGAGCCATGATGTATAACCTTGAAATTAGGTCCCCTGTCGTAAAAGATTGAAAACACAGACAGAAGTTATCCTGGTGAAATAGCTCTGCGCACAATAGAAAGGAAAGTTGAGATAATGAAAGAAAACCTTTTTCTTAGATAGCTTAAGTTCGTGTTAGTCCTTGCCAACAGAACGGTTAAATCGTTTAATGGAAAGATTTTAGCAAATAAGTGGGATCTTATTGTCAATCACCTCACTAAAATTCAAATAAATGCCTTAAATATTTGACGACTCGTAACTTGGGAAAGAGCAGAAATGTTTAAAGCTTCATCCGTAGATTGTAAAGTTAAAATCTACTCAAGGCCTTAATTAATCCATTAGCTCTTTTAATTTCATGTTTTTAGTCCTTAATCCCCTTTTCGACGCTCGTCGTATCGGACGATTTCGCTTCTAGCCTTTGAGACCCAAAAGCCCGAAATCACGATGGTGCGATTTGATTTATAATCTATGATTTGGCTTAATATTTTAATTAACCATGCTTAATTAATGAATATCATGACTTCGGGGAGCGGAGTTACAAAGGTGTTGTTCTTTGAGGTAAGAATCGTCGAGTTGCGAAATTGCGATAAAGACTAACTACAGTTTAAAGTGATCACTCTTGATATTAACCTGAGTAACTTGAAATGATTTTGCATCTCGGGGGTTCGGAAAATGTTCAACAAGTAACTCCCGAAACGCGAGAGCATGAGGTAATAACATCTAATAACCCCTGCTTAGAGGTTCGATAATGGTGATTAGAACTAAACCCTTATCGCCATTTTGCATGTCGGGATACCGGGGCTTTGGCAGGTACATCGTGAAATACACAAGATCCTGAAGTCTAGCTTTTTTGGGCTTAAGTATAACCTCTTACTTTCTTATAAACAAGGGTGGTTCCAACCTTTGAACCTAGAATATTAAAAAAAGTGTGTTCCAACACTCGGGATCCTTTTTTGGAATTGTCATGGATTTCCATGGCACAAAGGTCCTATGATAAGTTGGATCCCGAGTGATATTGATATTATTTGTCTAGTTGAAACTTGGGAGCATGAGGA
>SNQJ01S0000759.1:357543-380115 GCA_010110895.2 Picea sitchensis | reverse complement strand
ATGAAAATGTCTCCTTGGTATATATAGGAGACTAGGAGGTATAATTACAACTAATGTCCTAAAGCCGACATAAATAAAATAACATTACTAATATAATATGCCCCAATTAAGGGGTAATGAGCCAATATTAGGGCTTAACAATAGCATTATATTATATTATAATATTATAAGTTAATAATGACAACTTAGAAAGGATCAAGTGTACTTTGCAATCTCAATTCCCACCAAACTATACAGTGCACATGCTTCTGAGTTCTTAATTCTATTTAAGCTCTATTTCTCCAACATTTTCTACAGAATTGAATTTGCTCGAGAACTTGTGGCAATGGACATCAATATAGGAAGCTCAAACTTGTGAGCACCATATTTGTCAAGGTAATTGTAACACCTCATGAGTGGACCTGAGCATGCGTGCTCCTTCCACACAACAAGATGGACGATTCGAGCGAGCCAGAGGGCGCTTGGTCACTTTATAGAGGAAGTGGGAGTCTTTGGGAGTGTTTTCGTGCCAAAGATGACTTCGTCACGCCATGACTTGCAAAGAAAGTTAAGTGAGAAGACTTAATCGACAACATGAGAAAGTGGGTGCCCTTGGTGGACATGGGCGCCCTTACCGAAGACATAATTTTGGACGAGCAGACACGATGGTTTTGAAAGAGCCCAACCGACCAGAATTGTGAAACGAAGAGTTGTGTAACTTGGACGCCTTGGGTGCACCAAGGGGAGTCGACCAAACGAAGATTGGAAATGCTCCTAGCCTTGGGTGCACGCCAAGGGAAGTTTCCCAACAACCGAACGAGTTGTGGATGCCAAGTCAGGAAACATGTCGGTGATTCAGAACGCGCTTGACTTGGGTGCCCAAGTAAGAAACATGACAACTCATCCAATCACAGGAAGAGCACGATGGACGGGCGTGCACCCACGACGAAGATGAGCTCGGGCAAATATGTGTGAAAGAAACGATGTGTGAAACGTGCGATGGCACCCACCAAAGGGGTGCACGCCCAATTTAGACATTGGATTCCACAAATGAAGGGATATGACGCTCCAATTTAAATTCATGCACCCATTGAAGGGAAAGCGCACCTATATAACCAAAAAAACACCCATTCGGTAAGGAAGGGTTCGGTGACACAATTTTGGTGAGAGAAGTTTTGAAAAAAAACTTCACATTTGGCTAAGTCATCTTGAGCAAGGCACGTTGGCTAGTTCAAGTGGAAAGGAAGTCTGAGGCAAAGATAAATTCAGCTAAGGAAAGAGGAAAGACGAGACGAGGCTGCGATCGATCCGTGTGAAGGGAGAAGTCATGAAAAAGGTAAGTCTGAATCGTGTGAAGGGTGAAGGCGAGCTGGGAGCAGAACCGTGAAAAGGAAAGGCGGGCAAGGTTGAGATGAATTGTGTTCATAAGTTTTTGGAAATCTGAGCGAAAGGTCATCTTGTGTAATATTTCTACGTTGTGCAATTGTTTAGCTTGGTACGCCTTGTTATTTTGTTCATTATAAAGTTTATGGGTTTTAGGTCGGTTGGGCCACCCACATTAAATTTTGTTTGTATGGTGTATCCTTGTTTTCTTTACTGTCACATGAAGCTAAGTATATAAGAAACACACATAACATAACATAACAAAGATAAGATGTAGGCGTAGTCCGAATCAAGTAAGTAATTTTGGTTTAATTGATAAATGAACGATTCTGGTGTCACATAGTGATTGGGATCGTCGGGTGATTCTGACGCCCAACCACAGGTTCGCCAAGCTCGTGACAGATGGTATCAGAGTGAACATCATAGAAAATAATTGAGGCGGTTTTAGTGAACGATTTGGTGAGCTCTTCACCACTGTCACCTCTGTGACAGATAGTATCAGAGCAGACTTAACAACAGATTATTGAAACAAATTTGAAGGGTTGGTGAAGCTCTTCATAACTTCCACTTCAGTGACGGTTGGTTTTAGAGCAGCAGCGAAGAGAAATCTTTGGTAAGTTCAGTGAACACTCTATGCAAGTAGTTGCGAAGCTAGAGTCTGATGGCAGTTCTATTTTTTTGGGTGTTTTATCACTTGAACAGTTTGTAAATAGTTGTGACAGTGGCGAAAGACAAAATATGGAGATACATGATTCAGTTAAGATGGATTGTCGAAGAAGAGAAATCATGGGTTCGACAAAGGATGATGAAATGAGCATGTATCATGATGAGGAAATGCAGAGGTTGTTGAAAACAACCAACGAAAGTTTATATAGGATGAGTTCCTTCACCATGATATGGGATGCAGGGTATGAAGGAAAAAAAGATCTCTTAACGAAAGAAGGTTTCCAAGTCTCAAAGACAAGTCTGCAGCAAGGAAATGATTATGCGCAAGAAAATCTTGTGACGGATTCGACCAAGGCAGGGTTAGATCTAAATCAAGGCTCACTCCCACTACAGAACTTGGCATGTATGGAGAAGGCATTACCATGTTTGTTACCTAGTGCACTTGCGGATGGGAACACTCGGTGTGAAACTGGTAAAACTATTGCAACAGAAAAACCACAGGAACAACAACCAGAAGGCTTAATTGTTGGAAAAATTAGTTGTACATCGAACCATAGTGTGAGGATCAGTTCAGCAAGAATGAAGGAAAGTAGATCAATCCAACCATGTGAAGTTGTGGATGGAACAATTTAAAGGAAGCCTGAAGTCCTAATGGTAACATCCAGGCCTCAACCTCCTTCAAATGAAGCATTGAAGGTGTTGAGCGCACTGATGGATTTCGTGGAAGATAGAGAAGAGAACAAGAATGCTTCAAAAAGAAAATATGAGGTAGGTCTTCATTTTGTGAATGTTACAATGGCTAGACTAAAGGTTGCATCACTTGTAGACACAAGTTCAATACATAGCTTTATTGGGGAAGCGACTGTGAAATCACTTCACTGTGAAATGAAGGTTGGCACAGCTCAATATAAAGAAGTTAACTCGACAGTGAAGCGAGAAATGGGGTTAATTTGTTCAGCACCCGTGAGAATTGGATATTGGTTTGGAAACTTATATTTGGTGGTTGTCCCACTAGATCATTATGCAATAATCTTGGGGCAAGAGTTCTTCCAAGCTGCGCAAGCCATCCCTGTGATTTCTGAACATCACTTGGTATTCTTAGACAAAGCTAGGATATCATCAAGCATTCCTATGACGAGAAAGAGTAAACTTGGATAGAAACTGAGGATTTATACAATTCATATGATTGGGGAGTTCAAGCAAGCAGGAACTCCTCCTCATGCAACGCAGCAGGCAGAAAGGGGTTCGCACAAGTTTGGCTTAAGTATCGTTGGTGAAACATGACAAGGTTTGGAAAACATAGAGAAATCAACAAAGAACATTTTTGGGAAGATGAAATGAAGACATGTTCAAGAGATTTCGCAAGATGGTGAGGTAGCATGAATCGTTTCCATTCTTGTGGAGAAAAATGAACCAAACTTTCAAAATGAAGCATTCGAAAATAAGGAATGTTGCGGAAGACATTCCTTATCCTCACTTGGGGCATTCGAACTAAGGGAAAGAGTTAAGCATGCTGAAGAGGTATCCAATAGTTTTGACTTGGTAGATGAAGCGAAAGAAGTGGGCATGGAGGACATATATTTGGCAGCAATCATGATCTTTTGCAGGAAGGCAATGGGAATTTATGACTTTCAATTGACAGCAGAAAAACTTGAGAAGTTAGGTTGTTCACCAAAAGAAGTAAGGATGACTTTGAGATACTTGAACCATGAGCATAAGTCAGACACTATGTTTCCTCGTAGCCAAGGAAGTGGTTATTGGGCTTACACTGTGTACTGAAGTAGAAGAAGCATGGGTGAGTTTCCATGGTGAGGAAACGCAAGCCAAGTGCCATGAAAGTGGCACAAAACAATGATGAGATTAGTAGTTGGAAGGGATTGTGAAGACAGAAATGTAGACAGAAAAGATTGGTTTGGACGTGACGAAACACATTCTTGTGGATTTGGTGCGACAGTTGGACTAACTACCCAACTATCCCAAGACATGGGGGATATCAGTGTGTGGAACCATGGATAGATTGATTGAAGTATGAATGTGGATTATGTTGTGAAGATTCAAGTCTAGATGAAGGTCACTTCAGAAAAACACAAGTCATTGGCGATCACGACATAAGGAGAGATCATGGGATTGTCGAGGATGGAAAACACTTTGAGTGGGGGAGCATGTAACACCTAAGAAGTGGCCCTGAGCATGCATGCTTCTTCCACGCGATGAGATGGATGAGCCAGGCGATCCCGAGAGAACTCGGTCACTTTATAGACAAAGTGGGAGTCTTTGGGTGCATTGTCATGCCATGACTTGCAAAGAAAGTTAAGTGTGAAGACTCAACCGATGATGTGGGCAAGTGGTCACCCTTGGTGGACATGGGCGCCCTCACCGAAGACAAAAGTTTGGATGAAGGGACACAACGATTGCGAAAGTGCCCAATCGACCAAACTTGTGAAACGAATATTTGTGTAACTTGGATGCCTTGGGTGCACCAAGGGAAGTCGACCAAACAAAGATTGGAAACGCTCCTAGCCTTGGGCACACGCCAAGGGAACTTTCCCAACAACCGAATGAGTTATGGACACCAAGCCAAGAAACGGGTCGGTGATGCGGAACGCGCTTGAATTGGGTGCCCAAGTAAGAAACATGACGAGTCGAGAAAGAATGGGAAGAGTGTGATGGAAGGGCGTGCACCCACGATGAAGACGAGCTTGGGAAAAGATGTGTGAAAGAAGAAAAGTGTGAAACGTGAGATGGCATCCACCAAAGGGGCGCACGCCAAATTTAGACGTTGGCTTCCACAAATGAAGCAATGTGACGCTCCAAGTTAAACAGATGCTTCCATTGAAGGGAAAGTGTGCCTATATAACCAAGGGAGTGCCCATTCGACAAGGGGGGATTCGGTGACACAAGTTTGGTGAGAGCATTTTTGAAAAAAAACTTCAGATTTGGCTAAGTCATCTTGAGCAGAGCGTGTTTGCTAGTTCAAGTGGAAAGGCAGTCTGAGGCAAAGATTAATTTGGCTAAGGCAAGAATCAAGCCAAGTTAAGGTTGCGACTAATCCGTGTGAAGAGAGAAGTCATGAAAAAGGCAATTCTGAATCATGCGAAGGGTGAAGACGAGTTGGGAGTAGAACATCAGGAAAGAAAGGCGGGCAAGGCTGCGATGAAGTTTATTTGCAGGTTTTTGGAAATCTAAGCGAAAACTCATCGTGTGTAATCTTTCTATGTTGCGCAAGAGTTTGGCTTGGCATGCCCTATTGTTTTTTTCATTATAAAGTTTGCAGGTTTTAGGCTAATTGGGTCGCCCACATCAAATTGCAGTTGTATGTTGTATGGTTTTTTTCTTTATTGTCGCATGAAGCTAAGTATATAATAAACACACATAACATAGCATAACGAAGATAAGACGTAGGTGTATTATGAATCAAGTAAGGTATGGTGGTTTAAACGATAAATGAACGATTGCGGTACCACATGGTGATTGGAAGCGTAGGGTGATTCATCGCCTAACAGCAGGCTCGCCAAGCCCGTGACAGTAACGCTTCTAGATTTTCATTATACTTCTTCTCAATCATTTTTAACTACTCACACTCCCCGGACCCTCACTCTTTCATATATTTTACTTTCTATAGAGTGAATCATCATGACTCTTGTTTTATTAATTCCATAACTTATTTATCACAACCCTATGGAAGACCATTCCATTACTTGTTTATCAAAGTTATGTGGAAGACCGATGTTGACATCTTTCAGTGTTTCAAGCACAAGTAGATTGTTTCACCTTTTCTGGTTAAGGTTGGGATTATTTTACTTGTTTATTTTAATTTGTGAGTAAAGGAAAAGTTTGCCTTTCTTTTCATACCTCTGTGCAAATCATTGAAGACTCTTCTTCACTCCACAGAGCTCCAACTATTTAGGTTCATATATTTATAGAGACTCCTAGGGTTTGAAAAACAATAATGAATAGGATATTAGGCCATGCCTTCTTTGAAATTATGTTTGGGCGGTAGATTCTTCATCCACATTGAACTTCATTTATTTATTATCATTATTCAAAATCTTTGGCGTTGGAATTTACAAAAATTCCTATTGTATCCTTCCATGGAGACTTGGCCATTGTAGTTCATTCCTGGCCGAGAAACCATTGTAGTCTGTTGTCTTTCCTCTACACCTTTTAGTTTAAAAATTTGCACGTCTCTATAATTCAAACAATGTTAAAATAATACCATTGTACCTAATATTCTCTCTATTTTGATAAATCAAAAAGTTGTGTGACAAACCTGACGTAGATTTGATTTTGTTTTTTTCCCTAAATTTAGCAAATAAAATCCAATGCGAATCTAGTTTAGCAAATAAAATCCAACATGATGTAGAATGATGTGTTTGTTTATTATGTTTTATTAAAATGTGTTCACTTATTTAAAATAACAATAATTTTGTGGATGTAAATTTGAAAGAAAAAAAAATATGAAGTTTTATTAAAATTTTATAACTTTTAGGATAACATTTTATTTTTTCAATTTTTTGGATGGGTTTACTAAATGTACACTTGTCAATTGAAGTACAAATATTTTTTTAACTTTTCATCCTTGAAGGGTTAGATGATTATATGCCCTTCCAAATGAAATTAAGACCAACCCTTCAAATTTGATCATTGTTATTGCAATGTGCAATACGTTGCTACTTATGTGCTGGAACTTTTGCACAAATATATCCCCGCATAGTATGGTTATGTACTCGTTCATCCAATGTGCAGAGGATTTTTCTTTGATGATTTCTCCCCACCTCTGAACAAGTGTAGCCCCGCATATGTATGGTATTATTTATTAATGTGCAATGTGCACTCTGCAATTTATGATTTATTAAATAATTAATTAATTATTAACTATTTATTATTATTTATTAATTATTTAATATTAATTAATTAATTAAGTATTAAGTATTTAATACTAAATGATTAATTAATTATTTAATATTGCAATGTGCAATGTGCAATGTGTTGCTACTTATGTGAGGAAACTTTTGCATTGCTTATGTGTGGAGACTTTTCCACGGGTATATCGCCAAACAACATGGCTTTGTAACCATAAATTGTATGTGTGGAGACTTAAACTATGGAAAAAAGAGATAATTTTTTTGTCAACGCAAAAACTAATCACGTGCAGAGACTTTTCCTTTGACTATTTGTCTGCACCTCTGCATAGGTATGTCTGTTAGTGGTGCATATAGAAGTAAAAAAAAACTATTTATTCATTATTAAATAATTAATTGTTTAATATTATTTATTAATTAGTTATTAATAATGTGCAATATGTTATGGCTTCGTACCCATACAAATTTCTCCACACATAAGAAGCGTAAAAGTATCTTCACATAAGCAACTTCGAATTGCACATTGCACATAATTAATAAACAATATTAAATAATTAATAAACATGTACAGAGATGTTGACAAATCGTCAAAGCAAAAGTCTATGCACATATCATATACATGTGTAGACCCATGTTGTGCTGGGATATACTTGTATAAAAGTCTCCGCACATAAGCAGCAACGCATTGCACATTGCAATGCATATGTGTAAAGACTTTTGCTGAAACTAGCTAATTTGCACCCTAACCCAGTCATTTATGACACCTTGATTTGCGTCGATTTGCAAAAAAAAAAGTTATTTATCACTTATGCGAAGTAAATTTGTCATTTTTCTATGAGTTGTGTAGTGGTCTTTATTCAAGGCTACTCGTATTATTTAAGTAACTTACATGTAGAATAGTTGATTTAGTAAAAGCTTGGCAGCGATACTTGTCACAATTATCATCGTTTGTAAACACAATAGTTTCACAACAGAGATTCTGAAAAACCACGTAATTTGCACTATAGTTGAAGCATTTATGGCAGCATCGTTTTCTCCAATTTGGAAAGAAAGAAGGGAAAGTAGGCAATAGACAGCAGTACAAAACTCTAGATGCAAATCTTGTGTCAAATTCTTTTGTCAACCCAATATATATTTAGAATTCCTTAGTCAAAATCCTGTTTACTTAGCCATTTTCAAAATTGTGTGAAGACGCTTGTGTGGCAATGTCTCCGCCTTTATCCTATGTGTATCTTCTGCATAGACATATAGTCCGTACAGATCTTTAAAATTTTATTAAAACTTTTAATATAGTCATATACAAATAATTAAAAATTTGATAATTATTTATAAATATAATAAAATTTTATTGCTAGTACCTACCGAGAAATTTAATTATAGATCATCAGCATAAACATATTCTCCACACACATATAGCTTCTATACTTACGCACAATTATATCATTGTGAAGCTAACACTCTTTCTAATAGTTTTTGGGGTGCATGCTCAACTACATACTTAGTGACATACTCATTTTTTTCCATTTTTCCTACTATTTAGAAGGACTGTTATTTATAGCATGTCTATTTATAGCAGGTCTACTTTTAGTCGGTGGATTCCTATATGTAATACCATGGGAAAATACCATGGGTTTCCAAAACCATGGGCTCATAAAACACTATTAGGAAAATTCCTAGTTTTTAGCTACCATTAGGCTAATTCCTATTTTTTAGCCACCATTAGGAAAATTCCTATTTTTTAAGGAGAAAATTCCTATTTCCTTAATTTTAGGAGATATTTTCTATTTCATGGATATAGAGCACACTTTAGTAAGAATATTATCCTCCTAGGGAAGTGTGCATTACCCATATAATACTTGGAGTTAACTCACTTCACTTATTTAGTGACTTTCCATATTTAGCAAATTATCACTCAGTTATGACTTTAGTTCCATGCTTGGACTCTAGCCTTATTCTAGAAGATTTTTTCTATTATGGAATGCATGTTGACTTCATGTAGAGTTCTAACTAAGTTCACACCTATATTTTTGACCATTTATTATTATTAGCAACTTTTGACTTTAGTTAATTGTTGTTATTGGGAGAAGTTAATTAAATCCCAACCTAGTGTGCATTACTCCTCATGTGGAGACTCATTATCAAGGATTAATACATTGTGATTAGAGTTGGTTTCTTAGTCTCTTATGTGTGAAGATTGATTCTATTTTTCTCTCTCCTCTCTCTCTCTTTTGCAATTAACTAGTGTAGTATTTCTTTCTCACAATCAGGTCTTGGATTGTGGTTTAATCCTACAATAGTTACCAATGTTATGGATAATATATTATTATTATGCATATGCATATTGTTAACAAAATGATTTTTACATATTAAAAATCAAAGTTAATTATAAATTTAATAAAAGATAACTATGCATCTCCAGCACTGACGTATAGTCGGGACATATATAGCTTCCACACATCTGCACATGTATATTCCCGCATAGCAAACACTTAGTAAATAAAACACATAAAAAACGATGTATTGATTTTTGTACGTGATTGAAATTAACATAAATGATAGAAATTGTGGCTAAGGTTTATAACATGTAGTATTTGATAATGATGTTTGTAAGTTGGCATAAAAACAATTCTCAATTTTTTTTTACATAGTATTATACAGATAATTAAAAAGATTAATAATTATTTATTGTTTTAATAAAAAAATAATTTTTAAGTTAATGAACCTTAATTATGCATCTTCAACACGAAAAACACTTAGTAAATAGAACATAGTTATTTGGGACACATTGAAACTTTGAGAGTCGCACATTAACCTGTTCCACACATGTACATGCACGCGTTCCAAACATATGCCACAACTGCAAAACTAAATTGCTTATCAAATTCTTGTACGTCCACTCGTTTCAACCATCGGTTACAGCTATATAATTAAATTGCATGTTAAATTTCCATTATCGGCACTGTAATAAGATCTTATTTTATTATTATAGTTGGTATTTTATTTATATTTTATGTTTTTTATTATTATCTATATTAATGAAACACTTTTAAAATATATATATATAATTGTATTTTGTAGCTAGGATAACATTAAAGAAAATTATAGGTAATCATATTCTATGACTAGCATAACAATATTCTTGGTTCGGTGATATAATTATTATATTTATTAAAATTCTCAAACAACATGTAACGAAATCTCGTGACTTCCAGCATAACATTATTAATATTAATAATTGATTTATATAATAAATAAATGAAAAATAATTATATCTTGTGCCTCCGAGCATAGGATTGCTCTGAAGGACCAAACAAAACACAAACCAAAATAATTCATGGCTCAGAAAAAAGTTGAACTATGTAAAAAAGATAGAAATTTTTGGTCGAGGCACTTTGCATTTGCAATTGTTTCATGCCCTTCTTTTTCGCAATGTACCTATTTTTCTAAATAAGGAAATTATTTATTGAAACTTGATTTGTTTGGATTTGCGATGTGACAAAGGCTATTCAGGGGCAGTGGCAAGTAAATGTCAAGTTTGGCATAAACCAATTGGACTCCCATAACGTATTTTTCGTAAGTTTCACATATAGAAAAGTAGATTGAAGAAAAGACAAGTATAGCAGTTAAGAAAAGAAACCATCGGTTTTCTCTACATAGGGTATCCATCACATCTCCCAACAACAATATTGCTTCATACACAATTCAATAACAACATCCATAGGCATGGTATCTTGCCAAATTTGAACAATATGACATGGACATGTACTTTGTCCACACTATTAAACGACCAAAATCCTAGATCGATAGTTGGTATTGAAACTGCAAATACCATCAATACAATGCATATCTACATAATACATCGCTAGTCGTGCACTGCGTATACAGTTAATGCAAAGGACTCTATAAATCATCATAATAATTACATTGAGGATGTTTTTTGATAACGAGATTTTTGAAACACAATGCATTGCCACAAAAATTTCATATAGCATTTTCAAAGGCATCACATTTAGAAGGAAACAACGTCTCGCTCAGTCTAGGGATGTCACACTATCGCATTTGAAATCATTTGGTACCGTGAATTCTAAGAAGCAACCTAATTTTCATGTCATTCAAGCCATTTATGGCACATATATTTGGTCGAATTTGAAAAAAACGGAGGCTATTAAGAAATTGTGTGAAGTAAATGTCCATTTCGCAACATGGATTCGTACAAGAAATTTTATTCGCACAGTAACCAACTGATTTCTGGTAGTTAGATTTGGTCAAATCCGCGAAAAAACAAAGACTACTAAGCAACTATGCGAAGTAAATGTCATGTATTTCTATGAGTTGTACAATGCCTTGTATTATTCATTTTGCGTAGCAGTAAGAAAGTAAGATGTAAAAATTGCATGTTACTAAACATGCCCTATGCAATTGGCCTTTAAAGCAAAGTGACCATCATAATGTACTATTTATAACATTCACCTATTTCAAAGTACATTTAAAGAAACACATGTTTAGCAAATACAGTCTATATAGGGGCGATGGACAAACTTAGTTACTAAAGTTGAAGAACATGACATGAACATTAACTTCATAGAAATTGTCAGGTGGCAACAACTGTAAATTTATAACTAATATAGAAGTTATGGACATCTACCATCCAATCCATGTACTAATTGAAGATGTAGGCACATCCCAAAATCTCACTACCAAACGCCTCTTTAGTTAACGATTTTCCACCTTGCACGGATTCTTTTGCTAGTATATTTTCTTTGTATATGGCACATGCATATGTTGTGCAATTGACGACCTCTATACATATGATACATTTCCAGCACCAATTCTAGAAATCAATGTAACTTGCAGTAAAATGGAATCTTTTATGGCAAGTTGATTTGTACCAACTTAGGAAGAAAGTGTGGCAATCATGGATAATGCAAAGTAAATGTCACATTGTTCTATGCACTGCGTAATGGTTTCTAATGATGATTACACGTAATCCAAAAATAGTTCATGTGTGTGGAAAGGACATCCTACTAAATACACGGAATCAACTTAGCTTTAAAGAAAATGGGCCTTGGTAATCTATTATTTCTAATCTTCATGTATGCCAGGTCGATCTAAAAAATAGTCAAATGGAAAATAGAAAGAGAATCGATCCATTTTGTTATGATACTTCGAATTTACTTGCTAAAGAGAATAAGAATTTCCACTGTTCTACGTCCTACGAAATTTTCTTGAGCAAGACTGTCGAAGAAAATAAAATAGATAAACTATATATCACAGGGCTTGTCAATGTCGACTGTGTACCTATTTTTTCGACTACAAGTAAATCGTATCATGGTGTGCTCGAAGATACAATAGCAGAAAAAGAATAATTTTAAGTTGGTAGCAAAAGGAAAGAATCTAGTGTTGTGAACTCTAAAGGCCTTCAACATAATGCTTCGACTTCTTACTACAAATAAACCTTTCAATATTGTGGAAGCAGACACGTTCCTAGTGTCCCATGCAGGCTGTGCCAATATATTGGGAGAATTCTACTACCATATACAAATATGTCAAAGGACCTTTCAACAATTGACATAAATTTTCTACAAGATCCATACTGCGAATTTCCATGGTCGCTTGCACATGTAGTTGGTCGAGAGTCTACTTCACACATACCTAGTTCAACATTATATGCATTGTACTTTATGTTCCAAAAATATCTCATGTTTGACTGGGCAGAGCTGATATCATATGAACTTTGTTCTCAGTTTGGAAATTACTTAATTATTCAAAGTTTTTATATATCCGCATCTCTGGTTTTCACAATTGCTTATTGTAATGTATTTTAAAGTCTCCCTATCAAAGAAAATGTAGATACACATAATGAACCAGTCCAATTTTGGCACCCTGTACTATCTAAACGTAAAGAAATATACAATTTTTGCATTGTTCAAGATAGTTTTGGTAAACAGTTCAGACACATGTTAGTTGGGACAGAGCCTAGGAGAATAACTCGGGAGGCTATGCAATTTCTGAATGAAAAAGGCCTTTGTATTCAAGATGAAAACCATACATACATCCAACTGTATGGTTTCCAATAAAATCCCCTTCTACTGCCTACGTTTGTATGCGAGAGATATTTTGTCACAGAAGTTTGTTTCCAATATAAAACCTGGTGCATTACAGTTGACAGGAAAAGAAAAAGATAGTTCATTTGATTGCATTTTCAAGTTTGGGACGGAAGGGTCAAGAATTTGGCCCATCTCAAAGAGGTCTCAGAAATGCTTATTGCATTTTATCTAAACGAAGCAGAACCTCTAAGTGGTTTTCACCCCTAGGGTATGTTTTCCCAACACTTAAAATCCATAAGGTACAGTAATATGTTCACACAATTTGACGAGGAACCCGGTGACAATTGTTGTTCCAAAAAGGAGATCATTGTATGAAGCGAGGACATGGCAACAAAAATAAGCTCAAATACAAAAAAATCAAAGTAAGACAAGACAAAGGGGAAAAATAAGCACCAATGTCCAATCTCCTTCCAATCCCCAAACACGTAAGAGATCCTCCTCTGGAAAAAGAACACAACAGGACAATGTAAATAGAGAAGAGAGTAATGAAACATGTGTTGGAGGTGATGGTAGAAAGAAACCACGCCATGTCAATATTGAACACACACATCTAGCATCACAGACTAAAAGGAAACATATGCCAAACAGAGACAATTCCCAAGATTCAGGAGGCCCTGGAAGTCCAGAAAATCCAGGAAGTGTCAATGATATGCAGATCCAAGGTACATAGCTACTTGGTTGAGTAGCCTAAAGAATTGCAAAAAACGAGAAGCTTCCATAGGATCTCTCTAGAGAAGAATCGATGGTGTTTGAACAACATTCCTTAACATTGCACAATACTCAATCCCAAAAGAATCAAAGAAAATTGTGCATAGAGAAGGTCAATGTTAAAAATAGAAAGGTCATTCATCGCTCAACTGATGACCTAGATGTTTCAGAAATTGGACCATATGCACTCATGGAACTACATCTGTAACATCCCCATTATAATCCCCAATTTAATTAATGCTTATGTGGATACAATATGTGGCTATGGCCAAGCGATGTAATATGTGAATTGTATTTCAATGTTTTAATAATAAAAATGTGATGTTCGTTGCTAAGGGGACATGGACAAGAGATGGGGGATGAATTAATCCACAAGAGGGGGAAGTGTCTATGATAATGGACAAGAGGGTTCAAAGGGGTAATTACTCATGTATATCAATTTAACACATTTTCCTAAACTTGCCAATTGTATATGAACCTTATGATTTTTGATTGAGTGTTCCCAAAGTCGATTATTGAATACATGTAAGAGGGTGGGTGTGAGTGGTCACATCCTTTTGATTGAGTGTTTCCAAAGACAATCATTAGATGCATGTAAGAGGGTGGGTGTGAGTGGTCGCGTACCATATTTATTGGGCACATGGAGGTTGAGTACAATCATCTTGGGGAAGAGTGTGAATCAATAAAAACAATCCACAAGGGAGAAATTCATATGGGTAGGGACAACAGACAGAAAAGGGGAAGAAAGAGAGCTTGGAGATGGTGCGGCCATGGAGGGTGAATTATGGAGCGTAACTAGAGCGAATTGGAGTTGGAGAAATGAAGAGCATGGTTGTCAGGATGAAAGAGTGAACTCATGTGTGAGTTGCAGTAAAACAACAAGTGTTTGTTGTTGGTTTGTTGATAGTTTTCCTAGCAACAAGTTCCCTTGATTTCCCAGCTGAGAGATTCCTAGTTACATGTTCCAGAGAGACCCTAATAAACGAATGGCACATTCCTTGGGATATCCTTAATAAACGGATGGTACATCCCTTGGGTTAACCCTAATAAACGGATGGTACATCCCTTGGGTTACCCTGATAAATGGATGATACATACCTTGGGTGATCCATGATAAATGAATGGTGCATTCCTTGGGTTGGGCAGGTCAAGAGGAAGAGAGTTGGTGGAAATATCAGGATAGTTGTAGGAGAATATCAATTGGGTTATGAGATTTCTGAGTTATGAGTGGTCTATGAGAGACCACCTTCTTTTGTGGATTACTAGCCTTGGATCGGGGGTGATTGGTTGTTGATATTTGGAACAGTTAGTCTATGGTTGGGTGGAACGTCCATTCCATGCAGTTGGTTGCATGATTCTTGTTTAAAGATAAGTGTTTCATCTTGTACTGAGTTATTTACATGTGTTATTGTTGTGCATCAACTCTATGTGAATGAGAATGACTTATATGCTACTATAATGAACGATTTAGTTGTATTTCATGTTGATTACTAGCATGCTTTAGATGCATATGTTTTATGATTACAGACTGTAGCTAAATCTGTTATAAATTATAGTTGTAAGATACAGGAAATCAGCTAACAATAAAATAATTACTTTAGTTAGCAGAAGTTTCGTTTTTATGTGTATTATGCACGTAATGTTGCTTAACTGGAGGCTAGGTACGTTAAAAATATGGTATCAGAGTTGATGATGAGAGAGTTTCACATGACGTGGCCCAACCTAGGTGGATGGGTACGTTACAAAGTGGTATCAGAGCCCAGTTTTCAACGTTGAGCCTAGATGGGCTGACTTAGTAGAATGTTGAAGTGGAAACACATGGAGAATCAATTTCTGGAGTATGCCTGCAACTTGTTTATTTAAGTTACAACAGTGAAATTGAGAGAAATTTCATGGGTAATGTGAAGAATCGGGCCTCTTTGGAAAAAATTGAACATAAACAAATCGGAAAATTTTGGGTATTTTTCTGTACGATGACATCGACATGAAGTGGAGGCCACGTGTCAGCTGATGTGGTAGAAGAAAGATGTGTGTTTCCATGGTGGAAGGTACATGTTGAATGGGATGACAGTTGGCAGGTGGTGTGGATCCATGTGGCATAACAATTGTCAGTCCCATGAAACTATGGTAAGAAGTGGGAAAATGGACAAGTGTTCAGACTTCTAGGATGGACTTATGAAAAGACTAATACAAGATTATGAGTTTGTGAGTCTGCAAGTCCGCGAAGAAGTGGAAAAATGGCTAAGTGTTGGGACTTCTTGGACGGAATTATGAAAAGAAGGATATAAGAGTATGAGTTTGTGAATCCACGAGTCTGCGAAGAAGTGGGAAAATGGCTAAGTGTTGGGACTTCTTGGACGGACTTATGAAAATAAGGATATAAAATTATGAGTCGGTGAGTATGCGATTCCGCGAAGAAGTGGAAAATGGCTAAGTGTTGAGACTTCTCGGATGGACTTATGAAAATAAGGTTACAATATTATGAGTCTACGAGTCTGTGAGTCCGTGAAGGAAAAAGGAGCTAAGTGTTGGTAGTTGGTTTATGGAACGTATGAAGAAGTGGTATGACTTAGATCCACGATGAATCCATTATGACAGTTCAACGGTGAAGATCTAATCAAGAAATGATCGGACAATTGTTGAGAATTTCTATTATGTTACACGTGCCAATGAATATTCCTTCATTGTTTTGACACCATAACTTTCGACCTGAAGCTCAGATTGGGGAAAAACAATAGTCGTTGGAAAGATATTGAGAAGTAGAAGAGATCTGTCAACTGCAAATTTGATCTGGGAACTAAATTTTTCTTCAAAAGTGATCAAAGTGAATTCTGTAGCAGCAAAGAGTGGAAATTGCAACTTGTAATTGTTCTAAATATTCGCTCAAAAATCAAATTGAGGCATGAGGACAGACGTTGGAAATTTGTTTTGAAAATGAATGCATTTAAGGAATACTACTTGAGATTAGTGCATTAATATTCTTCATAATTTAAAATTAAGAATCACATGTAATCTAATTGATAAATATTTTGCAATACACTTAATTCTAACAAACAATTATTACATACACATTCTTACAGAATTAAAGATACAAAAAAGAATATTTTAGTTCCTACATGAGAACTAGAAACATGGAGGATTCTCAAGGTTTTTATAGCCATGAAAAAGAAATTGGAGGTTTTCATGCCAGCATGGGTAATGCTGAGACCGAGTCTAATGGGAGAAGAGACAAGCAAGGAATTGTAACTATGAGAATCCTGCAAAAAGAAGTGTAGAGTTATAGGGTTGATAATGAGAGGATCGTGAAGGCTCGAGAAGAGATGCTTCAAAGCCTAAATATGCTACAGAAGCAAGTTGACAAAGAATCCAGCACCAAGCAAGCATCTAGTGCTAGACAAGTATCAGCATCGAGATCCCATAGCAAAAGAGATGATCATGGGAGTGATAGGAAGTGAAGAAGCATGAGTAAATGCCATAATTCTCCAAGACATTCCACCAGAAGAACTCATGCAAGTTTAGGTCAAGGGAACAACCCAAGTGTGTCTCATGTTCGGAGGCAAAGGATAAAACCTGAGACAGACATCTTGCAGGGGGAACTCAGGAATATTAAGCCACCAAATTTCAATGGTGAGCACAGGAAGGGAGAAGATGCGGAGGCCTGACTGTTGGAAATGAAGAAATTTTCCAACTGGATGATTACAATCCTAGGTAGAAACTAAAATTTCCACCTACCACTTGCAACGAAAGGAAACCATGTGGTGGGATCAATTTAAGCAAGCCAAGAACCTTGATGAGAAAAGAACCTCATGGAGGTAGTTCAAGCGATATTTCCAAGAGAAATATTTGTCTGAGCATTACTATGAAATAAATATGAAAGAGTTATTTTAACTCAAGTTGGGAACCATGACAATGGAGGAATATGAGAAGCGGTTCTTTGAATTTTTTAAGCATGTTGACTTAATCAAGGATGAGAAAGTCAAAATCCCAAGGTTTCTAAGTGGGTTACCATCTTTCTACAAAGATAAGATTCAATATGACAGCCCCAAAACCCTGGAGGAAACCATAAGGAGAGAAAGGCATCTATATGAACAGAGCAAAGGAAGACCAGTTTTCCAAAAATCTTGGAATGACAAGATGAAGGATAAGAATGATCAAAGGCAGAATGGTTTTAAGCCACCCTTTTTCAAGAATAATTTTCAAGCGAATCAGTAGATTCAAGTTGCACAAAATGAACACAAGACTACAGATTTATTTCGAAAAAGGTCAAGGAAGCAGTCGGTGCAATGTTGGGGATGCGGGGGAAATCATCTACATAAGGATTTCCCTCACAAAGGGGAAAGAATGGAGATTGTCAACAACATTCAAGAGGTTGAAACAGTGGAAGACATGGGAGCAATCATGTCAGCCTTGGATAACAAGAAGGAAGAGTATCAATCTCCCATGATTGAATTAGAAGGTAAGATCAATTTTTAAGCACCCAAGTTCTGAATACAAAATATAGCAAAATAGATCCAAGAAGAATAAATGAAAACCACACTTTATTATAATAAAACCCTTGAGGTATGGCAACACCATACAATGGATCCTATTGTGGAAGGGATCATCTCTTGTTCACTTGCATGTTCGAGGGGGAATCCTCCTATTGAGCTACCACTCACAATACAATACTTCTCTTCATATCCCATTACATTGCTTGAATCCCTTTATATAGTGCTACCATCACCTAAGAACATTCTAGATGAGGAATCTTCTAGAAGGAAAACCTTCTAAGAAGTCCTCTTACATTTATTATATCTAATTATTCATTTATTATATTTAACTACCATAGTGGGCCTTATTTAATAATATAGTGGACCTAGTCCACCTTACATTGGATGGCCTCCACTACATCTCTAGCTACCTAACATTCCATCCCCCTTATGAAAGTGTTGTCCTCAATGCTTGTTATGAGGGTGGACAACCATATACCAGGGTCCCATGGATAATTGTGGACCATAATGTCGAAGAAGACTGGAGAACCAAGGTCCCATGTATAAATGTGAGTCATTATGTTGAAGTAATTGAACTGCCACTGTCAACATGGGGCCCATGTCCAAGTGCTCATGTGAACTCCACACTGAAGATATTGGAACTTGGGAACCAACTGAAAATGATGCTCTAAAGATTGACACTGGTCATATGGATTGAAATATTTAGAACCAACAAAAAATGCATTCATTGTGACTGGAGAATAATAAAATTGAAGAAGAATATGCAAAGAATGATCGTGTTTACTCTCCAGGAACTTCTCTACCTAAGGGGGAGTAGAGTCATCAAATAGAAGATGGAAGTCGTTGTCATCCTAGAAATGACAACTATCCATATACCAATAATAAAAATTGTCCTCCAAAGAATACCAAGCATACACTTCTTGATGATATTCATCCACAATTTTCACCAAAGTATATTTCTCCCGGATGCTCGCCAAGGACTCATGCATACTACAAAAACCATCCCTCGGACCTTCTTGAAATTTATGCAATGTGTCATGCATTTGAGATTTGAATGCTTCAATCGTGTGTAGCATTTCCTTGAGGGTTTTGTGTTGTCCCTTGACCAAGTCTTGAGGATCCTTGGTCATGTTTGACCTACTTTTGGGACTTCGRCAGGCTGTCGAAGACGAAGCGTAAGTCGAAGCAGAGATCGCGGGATCTCAGCCCCTTTTTAGGGATTTTTGGGTTTTGGGCTTATGTAACGGGAATGGGGATTTCGGACCATGGGCTTACCTATGTTTAGGCCCATTTTGTAATGTATAAATAGATAGCTAGGTGATGTAAGAAGAGGCCAGGATGTTAATTTTTAAGTTTTAATTGCTAGGTGCAAGTGGTAATTGTAATTGATTTGTGCATATTGTGTGATACTTGCAGAGCTAAGTGCAAGTAATTGTAAGAGGTTGTGGAAGGCTTTGTGATGTACTTCAGGGAAGGAGGATCTAGCGAGGTGTGCTCCTTTCCTCTGCGGAGTAAGATATCATGGCTCTGTGCATGTAGAAGATTGACAGAAATAAATAAATAAGAAGAGTTGGTGGACGTAGCCCCAGGGTGGGGGTGAACCACCTATATCCTGTGTTGTGGGTGCTATGTAATTTATGGTTGTTCTGTTGTCTATGTGATTGAATGCTTAGTGCACTAATGTATGCTTAGAAGGATATAATATGGTAGCTTAGTGGTGAATAATGTGAATAAATGCTAGATCTGATCTATGTTTGAATGCTTAGTACTTGAATCTATTGCATATGTATAAACACTGTGTTGATCTATTGTTAGGGTTTAGCTGCATTGTAAACTAAGGCTGAATATTAACGAGTTGTAACTCCTAAGTGATTTTTTAAGTTGTCGTAATCACAGATCTGTGTCCCAGCTAAGGTTGCAGACACTAGAGTCCTACAACCACCCCTGCCTCTACCTCGGGTGAGACTTCATATGCTTCGCAGGTGTTGCCTAAAGGGATGGTAGTTAGGGTTTTGTTGGTGCGTTGTTGTAGCGTTGAACCCTGGATCTTCCCCTGTGCCAACAAATGGTTCCGTTGTCGGGACCTGAAACTATGATTGTTGGGAACTAAAGGAAAGAAAGAAAGCTCTATGCATAGATATATTGCCTTAGTGCACAGTATTCTACTTGACTTGTAAATCTCTGTGCTAAGAAGAGAAGTCAGATTCGAAGAAAAGAGGTAAGATCTCGAAGCTTTGTGCTCTAATAAAGGTAAGAGTAGTGAAAATTTTAGATCTAGAAGCTTTGTGCTCTGCTGAAAGTAAGATTAGTGGAAATTTTTGTTTCAAGAGTATGGATCTAGGTATGTTTGATAAATGTTATCCTAGTTTGAAAAATAGAGTACAGTTAGATGAAAGAAGGTTTGATATGAGTAGATCTGATAGAAATAATGAAAGATATGTTATTCCTATGCATAGAAAGAATGATTGGACTAACAAATGGATGCAGGATCCTAGACATAATTGTTTGTAGGTTAGCTACTATGATCCTAGTGCACAGTACAGGAAAGGTTGGGGATCATTTAAGAAAAAAAGAAGATTAACCCTTTGTTACAGTTGCAGAAGACCAGGACATCTTGCTAAGGAATTCCCTGGAAGAAGACCTAGTTGTTTTTGTTGTAAATTTATGGACCATGAAGTTTTAGATTTCCCTAGAATGATTGATAAGTTTGACAAAATGAATATAAGACAAGAAAACCTTGAGGAAGGTCACGAAACTGAGACCATGGAAGAACCCCGGACAGAATCAGAGACTGTACTACTGCAAATGAAAGAAACCCTAAATGATCATAGAGATATCAACTTATCATAGATCTTCAAAGAAAAAGAATGCATAGAAGCAAGAATAGGAGACTTCAACGTAGACTGTGTTCTAGATGAGGAAATATAGGTAAATATCATGATAGAAAGAACTTGGGAAGCTTTAGGAAAGCCTGATATGATTCCTTCATTGGGAGGAATAGGATTATTCAGGGGAAAGTTGATAACCCTATGTGGATGACTCACCCAGGTATCTATGAGTGCTCATGGAGATTCGACAGAGGAAGATTTTGAGGTTCTTAGATTCATTGAGAACAGCACTCCATTTACTATGTTATTAGCAAAAACCTAGATCGAGAAAGATCAGACCAGAAGAAAAGAAAAGGAGGCCCTAGAACAGAAAAATCAGGAATTAAAAGATTTCATGACTAGGAAGATAGCACACTTGATTGCAGAACAGGAGAATAGATCGAAGCTGCTTAGAACCAGAAACTTGGATCATGAAGCTGAAAGAACACAAGAAGATTCACAGACGAGTAGAGCACCTACCCCAGATACAGAAGTAGTATTACTCTCTAATCCTATGAAAGAATCCCAAAAGTGGGAATTTGTTATGCCAAAAGAAGACAAGAATCAGAATGGAAAGAGGAATACCTAGACGAAGATCACTGGGAAGAACGCTAGAAAACTCAGTAAGAAGAGAGAAAAGATCGAAAAGTTACAAAAGGGCCCAGAGGGAACTTCGCGGAAGGAAGATTTGCAAAATTGGAACATCGTTGGGATATCAGAACAGTGCCCCATGGCACTTCGCCATGGCGAAGCGATATGACTATTGGAAGCATTATAATTGTTGGATCGGCATTCCAGAATAGTTAGAACAATAGTTATGACCGGAAATCTCGCCATCGAACCGTTGGGACCACGTTGCAACAGACAAAACTACATTGATGGAAATATTCTTATCCGTTGGAGAGATTCATTACATCGTGTCTACTTAGTCCATAGATTGTTGCATTGAGAACACTTTTGTGAATTGTATCAGAGCTAACAAGAGAGCCCATTGCTTCCGCGTTGTGCTTAGTTAGATCGACGCGGATTCTATTGCTTTGAGCACTCATCCATCCACCCGAGTTTTCATATCAAGAGCGTGCATGTCGGACGACCTCGGCGTTGTGGAGAAGTCATTCGAGGAAGTTTTAATTGATATGATGGTCGAGAGAGTGATGTCTACAGGAATTCAAGCTTCATCGATGCGAGGAGCACAAGCCTCTCCATCGACTGCTCGCAAATACGGACCATCCTAACGAGCAGTAGAGAAGAGAACCAAGCACGGAGATTATCTAGCAAACACGAAGTTAATTCCGACAATCTTACCCAACTACATCCCGCCTCTAGCTGGCGTGGTGAGTCGTGACAGTGTCCCGAGGGACTTTGATTACACCATGGTTACTGCATACCTACCAAAGGGGATACGTGCAGTCAGAACATAGTAAGATAAGATCGCGATGTTGAAGTTCAGTGACTTCGACCTAGGTGACCACAAGAATTACAGGATGCTTGATCCTTACAAGTATCTTAC
>SNQJ01S0000759.1:345938-357493 GCA_010110895.2 Picea sitchensis | reverse complement strand
AGAACCAAGCACGGAGATTATCTAGCAAACACGAAGTTAATTCCGACAATCTTACCCAACTACATCCCGCCTCTAGCTGGCGTGGTGAGTCGTGACAGTGTCCCGAGGGACTTTGATTACACCATGGTTACTGCATACCTACCGAAGGGGATACGTGCAGTCAGAACATAGTAAGATAAGATCGCGATGTTGAAGTTCAGTGACTTCAACCTAGGTGACCACAAGAATTACAGGATGCTTGATCCTTACAAGTATCTTACCAAGATGAAGAGGAAGAACTCAAAAATAATCCCCCAGCCATGGACTATGAACCTCGCGCAGTCCACCCTCTTGAACATGATGAAGATCCCACACTTTGGAAGGCACCAGGAGGTTAACGCCTGTGTTAAGCTCCTGCTATCGTGTTACCATGGTGGATACCTATGGCTAGATAGATGCATTATAGTTGATCTGACGTTGATCCATAGGATCACCGGATTGAGCATGAAAGGACATGACCTGCAAGACTTCTACCCATGGAAGGCTTCCGACCATGCTCTAGCACAGAGAATTAAGGAGACTTACGACGATGTAGAAAAGGTAATGAGAGGCTACAAGGTAGCTTCCATCTAGAATGGAACAGTGTGCATGTCTTGCCAGCTGATCGCGGGAAATCTAGTGAGGAAGAACCGACCTACTCAAGTCACGGGATGCGTTGTTGACCTAGCCGGGAAATGTGTAGAAGGACTCCAGATGAACTGGGTGAATTACTTGGTCAACCAACTGGAATTAAATTTTTGCAAAGCTCGAGATCAGGGCTATGAGTTCCACTTTAGTTGGCTCTTGATCCTCATGGCATTTACCACTTGGGAAATGTCAGAAGGTGCGACCTTCCCAAACATTGAGTCGTTCAAACCGCTCGTTGTGAAGTTCACCATGTTTTGGTACTTGAGCAATATGGGAAAACAGTGGCAGTCAAACGCGGTCTTTCATACCTATTATCCCCAACTGAAGAGGGCTATCGAAGTTTTCCATTGCATGACGTAGAACACCCTACATCGATTAAGATCCCTCATGAAGTTTCGTGCAGATTGACACTTCATTTATATCACCACGCACGCAGATGAGCATAAAGAAGAGCTTCAATCGTACTACAAGCTCATAGAGGAGGACCTTGAAGAGATCACCAAGGACTAGTCTGTAGAACTCCTCATCCCTGTAGACCCCGCAGAAATGTCAAACCTTTAACTAATTGGAAGCAAAGGATCGCCCTGGACCCAACATAAGGAAGAAGATCGAAGAGGTCTAGAACTTGAGCAGCACATCAGAAGGAACTGCTTCAGTATCACCTGGATGAGGGGGTGATGATGAAGTAGAAGAGACAAATGGAAAAGAGGACCAGTAGAAGCAAGGCGAAGTAACACCGCCTACGGACCCTACTGATGAGAATGATCCCTTGAAGAAAAGGAAGGTTTCTCCCACAAAACCCACTTCCCGAAAGAAATCTAGAGCCACCTTGACTAAGATGCAAACTTTGCTCATTGTGGATGAATTCAAATTTATCATCGCAGTTGTAGCAAATGCCTCACAGGACATCTTGCAAAAACATGAAGCCAAGCAGGAAGAGAGGTATGATAGAATCAAGGTTGAACTCAGAGGGGTACAATAGGCCCTTCAATCCAACCACACAGTATCCACTGCGCCTCCACCATTAGAAGCACCTAAGTTGGGAGATGAGCTTGCCCAACTCCGCAGACTAGCCAATGCGACCGAAGCTCGCCTTCATCGCACACAGGAAGAAACCGAACATGCCATAGAGGCCCTAAAGAAAGTACAAAAAGTAGTCATAGAGAAACGACGAGTTGCGCAACAAGAGAAGGTTTCCCTCCAAGCTAAGTTTGAAGAAGAGAAAGCACAGATCCAACAAGAAAAAGAGCAGTTGCTTGTAGAGCAGGTGGGAGTAAAAGAAGTAGTCAGCAGAGCACTTCGCTCTGTGACAGGATTAGAGCAAAAGGAGGAAGACCTAATGGAACATCAAGTAGAGAATCTTGCGGAAGTTATCCAACAACTTCAACAGAGAATCGCAGACCTCGAGCTATGAATAGTGCCAAGTACCCCGCAGGATGTGCGAGATCAAAGAGAAGCCATTGCCCAGAGCACAGTCGATAGGATCAGATAATTCACTCTAGAATGCAAACATCTAAGTGCTCGCAACACATAGAATTATGAGCGACTCAGTAAAGATACTGAGTTGAAGGTAATGGAGTCATAACTCCAGGAGGCAAAGCAAGAAGAAGCAATAGTACAGGCGCAGTTGATGCTCCTGTTAGCAGTTGAAAGGATGAAGTGATCCCACGAATAGTGCACTGCTCAATAGCAGGTCCACACCATACAAAGAAAAGTTATGGAAGTGATTCAAAGGCTCCAACCAATCCAGGGCGAAGCTTGCCAACTATTTGAGGAGATTGAAGTTCGAGGTGCAAAGTTGGAACAAGTAGTCGTTGTAGTCGAATAGCATTTAGAGGGACCTATCAATGAAGAAGTCATCCAAGAGTTCTCTGAGCAAGAGGCCCTGGCGCAGCAACAGGTCAAAGCAGCTTGAGCCAAGCTCAAGGATTTTGAAGCATAGCTACCTAGACCAGAGTGACTTGGGATGAGTCACGGGTGAGTGTTGGGGGCATGTTGGCCCTTGACCAAGTCTTGAGGATCCTTGGTCATGTTTGACCTACTTTTGTGACTTCAACGGGCTATCGAAGATGAAGCGCAAGTCGAAGCAGAGATTGCGGGATCTCAGCCCCTTTTTAGGGATTTTTGGGTTTTGGGCTTATGTAACGGAAATGGGGATGTCATCCCATGGGTTTACCCATGTTTAGGCCCATTTTGTAATGTATAAATAGATTGCTAGGTGATGTAAGAAGAGGCCAGGATGTTAAGTGCTAAGTGTTAATTACTAGGTGCAAGTGGTAATTGTAATTGCTTTGTGCATACTGTGTGAGACTTGCAAAGCTAAGTGCAAGTGATTGTAAGAGGTTGTGGAAGGCTTTGTGTTGTACATCAGGGAAGGAGGATCTAGCGAGGTGTGAAAGTCTTCTGTCCTCTGAGAAGTAAGATATCATGGCTCTGTGCATGTAGAAGATTGACAGAAAGAAATAAAGAAGAAGAGTTGGTGGACGTAGCCCCAGGGTGGGGGTGAACCATGTATATCCTACGTTGTGATTACTATGTGCTTTATGGTTGTTCTGTTGTCTATGTGATTGAATTCTTAGTGCAATGATGTATGCTTATAAGGACATAATATGGTATCTTAGTGTTGAATAACATGAATAAATGCTAGATCTGATCTATGTTTGAAGGCTTAGTATTTGAATCTATTGGATCTGTATAAATACTGCATTGATCTATTGTTAGGGTTTAGTTGTGTTGTAAACTAAGGATGAATATTAACGAGTTGTAACTATTAAGTTCTTTGTTAAGGTGTTGTAATCACATATATGTTTCCCAGCTAAGGTTGCAGACAGTGGAGTCCTGCAATCACCCCTACCTCTGCCTCGAGTGAGACTTCATCTGCTTCACAGGTGTTTCCGAAAGGGCCAGTAGTTAGGTTTTTGTTGTAGCGTTGAACTCTGGGTCTGCCCCTGTGCCAACATTTTGTCAGTGTTTCATGGAAACCTGCACAGGAGATCTAGCTAAAGCATACACAAGCAAAGCTAATCAAGAAAAGGAAGAGAGATCCAACATGAAGAATGAGAGTCAATGTATATTATGATATAATCAATGAGTGAGTGATATTCACTCATATAGGCAATGACATCCTATAATTAGGAATGCATGCATAATAGTGATGGTCTAAGATTAGAAAGTCTAAAATACAACTAGTCAGTTAACTCCCACTGAACTAGTGTGCCGAAAATAGAAATTTCTCCAACACCCCCTCATGAACATCACTATGGAGTAAAAAATGAGTCACAACTACTAGGCCATATTAGGTACTCAAGTATAATGAAAATAATGAACATTGAATAAAAGTGAGGAAAGAGGGAAAACCACGTGGGAACAAAAACACCCCTCAAAAGATAATGTATCAAAAGAAGAAAATGGCAGTTGATAGGCAATTGTGTTATTCACTGCAAGACGATCCCGCAAAGTCTGAAACGTCTACTCACTAAAAGTCTTCATGAAGATGTAGAAATATCTATGGATCTAATGAAGTCCTTTGGAAACCTGTCGAGCCTTGTACCTCTTGATCCTGTGGACCCATCTGCACCTGGAAATATTCCATTCTAGTGGAAGTGGAACCAGATGCCAAGTTTGATTCTCTAGGAGAGGGTCATGCTCCTCCGGCATGGCTTCTTTCCATAATGGATTTCCCACATCCTTATTGTAGGTTTGTGGATCAATAGATTGAACCATATAGCAATGCATGGGCATCGCAGGTTCTGAAGCTGAAAATACATGAGAAGACTCCTCATGCTGAGATCGAGTCCTCCTCGAATCCAATGGATTCTCTACAAGGATACTTGTTGCCTGAAGTGTGAATTGTGCCTTTTTGGGCATCTGTTGAAACTTCAACATTGGCTTATTATTTGGATGTACTACCTTCTTATTTGCATGTATAGAATCTAAGTGTATATAATCATCTCTGATATCTAAAATTTATGGAAGCACAAGAGTATATGCATGTTTCACTGGAGGTGCATGCAAAGTACTCTCCTTATGTGTAAATAGAATAGAGGAGTCATCGTCAGAAAACTTAGTGAATGTATACAACCTTGACTTGTGATCCACCTCACTAATTGCAATGATGGAATTGTCATGCAAGTCAATCACTGAAACTAAATCTGATGTAAATTCAACCTTTTTACATTTTTGAGTGATCTGATAAACTGAGAGAAAATTCATAGAAAGCTTTGGAACATGTAGAACATTCTCAAAACTTCCATTGTGGAGTTCCACTCTCCCTTCTTCTGGTACTACTACTGGAGTATCATCCCCCATGAAAATAGGGGGTCTTGACCATGGACTCAAAGAAGAGAAAACTTCATCTTTCGTTGCCATATGATGGGATGCACCAGAATATATAATCCATGAATCATATGAGGAATTAATTGCAACCAAAGCATGATGATTACTTTTCGTAGGAGCATGATCTTATTCCTTATGCTTCTTGACTCCCTCTGGAATGAAGTTTCCAAGGTTGTTCTGTTGAAGTGCATGTTCCATAAGATCGATATGTTTCTTCATGCATGTGGATTCTTCATGATTCAGTTTATTTCAGTAAGTGCACTACTTTCCCTTCTTCTTCTTCTTCGAATCTGAAGGGTCTTTGGAACCTGAAGAATCATTAAAGGGTTTGGAATATCGCTCATTCTCGTTCTATTTCTCCTACTCGTTTTGTTTGGATGATCTTTTTTCATAATGCATGGTGATTGCATGTGCTTTGGGATCCTTGATGAGGCCCATCTGTATGAGTTTTGTTTGCTCTTGTGTAAGAAACTCAATGAACTGAGCCAGCGTAGTCATTTTCCAATTTGTTCCAAAAAGACATATGCCAGAATGGAAATTGGAGACATATAGAGCGTATTCTGGTCCTAGCTTGGACAAGATTGTTATAATAAGTTGTTTCTCTTGGGTAGACTTATCAATACCATATTCACCCAAGCTCAATATAAAATATTTAAATTTAGTAAAAACATCATGTATATTATCAAAACTTTTAGGGTCTAAGGTATTCAACTCTACCTCAAGCATATGACCTTGCATATCATCCTACTTTCCAAAGAGTCCTTCCAAGGTGGTCTAGATATCATTTGGAGTCTTGCATGCAGCAACATGAAACCATAAATCAGTGGAGATTAACTCAAGAAGTAGTCATGTGGCCTCATCCTTACGGTTTTCCCATCTGGTCTTCTCAAGCGCTAATGCAGGTTCAGTTTATGTCGCCATCGTCAAATTATACAGTCCTTTTCTTTTGAGTTAGAATGAGGGCTTTGGCTTCCATTCAAAATAGTTGTACGGTGTGAGTATTATCACCAGACTTGATTGAAGAAGTTGCATTGCCTCCATCCCTATTATTTATTCTGAAAACATCATGAGAACCCAGATCGTGGATTATGAGATATGACTGACGGTGTTATGGCAGTTATATATGTGATAAAATAGATATATCTCCTAAAATATGATGTGGGTTTTGGATATTTTTAGTGAGCATGAGCATCCCTATGTTATACATCTCTGGTAAAAATTCCAGCCTGACCCAGATAACGAATTTCGAGATATCACAATTTTAATGCAGAAAAACAATTTTCAGAGGGTTGTTGAATCATCACACCCTAGAGAAGGATAAAGTGTGACGATGTTAAATTGTCGCACACTAGAGAATGACACATTGCGACAATTTTGAAAAAATGAATCGTCTCACCCTAGATGAATAAAACAGTGCAACGACGTCACACCTTGGTGGTGTATAGGCTACGACGATGCCTGGAAAAAGAAAATTTCTTAAGTCTGAGAGAAACCATCACACCCTTCAACAGGGATAGGTTGCGACGATTCCAATTGCCGCACCTTTAGATAGGGATAGGCCGCAAAAAATGTAGAAACTAGGATTACTCAAGGACTCTTTCGCTCTTCTTTGGCTTGTCTGGGTTGCTCCAAGCAGCTCGGCTCTGATACCATATCAGTGTTTCATGGAAACCTACATAGGAGACCTAACTAAAGCATACACAAACAAAGCTTATCAAAAAAATGAAGAGAGATACAACATGAAGAATGAGAATCAATGTATATTATGATCTAATCAATGAGTGAGTGATCTTCACTCATATAGGCAATGATATCCTATAATTAGGAATGCATGCATAATAGTGATGGTCTAAGATTAGAAAGTCTAAAATAGAACTAGTTAGTTAACTCCCACTGAACTAGTGTTACTCCCACTAAACTAGTGTGCCGAAAATAGAAATTTCTCCAACATGTTTGAGATTGAACATCTATTGGAAACACCACATAAAATATACCAAAAGAAAGCTCTGGAAATTCTTTATCCAATGGGTCTGATCTTGTCACAAATTTGACCAGCCTGTGAAAAGTTATGGACTCTGCAGTCTCGTCGTCGTCACGAAAAACCCCTCAAAAATGGTTGATTTTAAATCAGCGATATCTTCACTTACATAAAACTAATTTAGACGATTTGTTTTTTGAATTTGGGTGTAATTGTGAGAGGAAATCAGATCTGTAATTTGTTTTGGAAAATTCATCTCTAGCTGCTACAAAAATCAGAAAAAGCACGCGGTTATCCGTGGAAAAAACCCTGAAATTTGCAGATTTTAAAATGCAAATAACTTTACTTCATGGACTCCATTTCAGACTATTTGTTTTTTAACTTGGGTGTTTTTCTGAGAGGAAACCAGATACACAACCATATTCTACAAATTTTACACAGAAACCTACAAAAATTGTCCAGAATGTCGCATTCCTCTTTTTTTTTCTTCAAAAAAATAAATATGCAAAAAAAATAAAAAAAATTGTCCACAATGTCTGCCAAGGAAAGTGCTTTGATACCAATTGTTAAGTACCTAAGTTATGAATACAAAATACAGCAGAATAGATCCAAGAAGAATAAATGAAAGCCAAACTTTATTATAAGAAAAACCTTGAGGTAGGGCAACACCATACAATGGATCTTATTATGGAAGGGATCCTCATATGTTCACTTGCCTCTTCGAGGGAGCATCCTCCTATTGAGATACCACTCACAATACAATACTTCTCTTCATATCACATTACATTGCTTGAATCTTTTTATATAGTGCTACCATCAACTAAGAACATTCTAGAGGAGGAATCTTCTAGAAGCAAAACCTTCTAAGAAATCATCTTACATTTATTATATCTAACTACCCATTTATTATATCTAACTACCATAGTGAGCCTTATTTAATAATATAGTGGACCTAGTCCACCTTACATTGGTTGGCCTCCACTACCTCTCTAGATACCTAACATCAATAATGATCCCATGGCAATTTTAATTGATTAGGAAGCTATCCATAGTTACATAAATGCTAACATCGTTGAAATATTTCACTTTCAAAGAAGTAAGCATAAGATATCTTGGTTAGTTCAGTTAGCCACAGGGGCTAACAGGAAAATAAATGAGTTGGTTAAATATTGTTCGATAGGCATGAATGGAATCAATACAAAGGTGGACGTAAATGTTATACCATTGGGTTTATATGATTGTCAAATTGGTATGGATTGGTTGGAAAAACATCATGATGTCATAGATTGTTACAACAAGACAATCACATGTCTTGATGAGGAAGGACAGCAAGGAAAGATTCAAGGCATTCCAAGAGTTGTAGTTGTTAGAGATATTTCAACTATGCAGTTGAAGAAGAGCTTTAGGAAAAGATGTCAGATGTTTCCATCCCATATGGAGGAGGCTGCCAAAGACAGAGTGGCGAGCATTGAAGACCATTCAGTTTTGAGGGATTTTGAAGATGTTTTTAGAGAAATTATGGGACTACCACCAAAAAGAGACCTTGATTTCTTTATTGATTTGGTTCCAGGAGCTGCCCTAGTGTCTAAGACAACTTATATAATGGGTACATCAGAGCTCAAAGAGTTGCAGATGCAGCTTGAAGAACTATTGAAGAAGGGGTAAATACGCCCAAGTGTGTCACCTTGGGGAGCCCCGGTTCTTTTTGTGAAAAAGGAACCTTGAGGTTGTGTATTGATTTCAGGCAACTTAATAAGGTTACCATAAAGAATAGGTATCATTTGCCAAGAATTGATGATTTATTTGACTAGTTGAAAGGTGCAATAATTGTTTCAAACATTGATTTGAGATCTAGCTATCATCAAGGATAAAGGAAGAAGACATCAGAAAGACAACATTCGGAAAAAGATATTGGCATTATGAATTCATGGTAATGCCATTTGGGCTATCAAATTTCCCAACAGTTTTTATGTGCTTGATAAATGGAGTGTTCAAGGAGTACCTGGACACGTTTGTGATTTTGTTCTTAGATGATATCCTCGTCTATTCTAAATCAGAAGAAGAACATGAGCAACATTTAAGAATGGTGTTGCAAATTTTAAGAGAGCATAAATTGTATACTAAGCTAAGTAAGCACATATTTTACCAAAAGAAGATCCACTACTTGGGGCATATAATTTCAACAGCAAGGACAGAAGTTGGCCCTAAGAAGATAGAATCCATTAGAGAATGGACAGCACCAAAGAATATGACAGAGTTCATTTCATTCATGGGTCTTGTCAGTTATTACTGAAGATTCATAAAAGGGTTCTAAAGAATTGCAAGTCTAATCACTTCTTTGCAAAATAAGGGAGTGAAATTTGAATGGGCTTCCAAGTGTGAAGAGAGTTTTCGACAACTAAAGGAAATATTGACAAGTGCACCAATACTAAATATTGTATATCCAAATGAAAATTTTCTTGTGTTCACTGATGCATGAAAGGAAGGACTCGGTGGATTTCTCAGTCAAAGGGACAATGTGGTATGCTATGAATCCAGAAAATTAAAAGAGCATGTGAGAAATTATGCTACACATGACTTGGAGTTGGCAGCTATTGTGCATGCATTAAAAATGTGGAAGCATTACCTTATGGGTAAGAAATTTGAGCTAAGAATAGACCATTGTGGTCTGAAACATTTTTTTAGAGATCCAACCCTAAATGCCAAACAAACTAGATGGTTGGAATTTCTAAGTGAAATGACTTTGAAATTAAGCATATAAAGGGCAAGGAAAAGCAAGTGGATGATGCACTTAGAAAGAGAACTCATGAAGTGCATCTGGCAGCCATCATCATGTACATGACATATTTGAAAGATCAAATTATTGCAGCAACGAATTCAAATCAGTAATATGTGAAAATAAGAGAAACATTACAACAAGGTAAATTTCAGCAGAAGTTAAATTCTTATGAGCTGAAAGAAGATGGAATTCTCATGTACAAGGGAAAAGTGTATGTGTCGAATTCCAATGAGCTGAAAAATGCAGTTCTGAAGGAAATGCACAATGTGCCATATGTCGGACACACAGGATATCAAAAGAGAATTGTAGTAGTAAGAAGCTAGTACTTTTGGTCACGAATGAAGAAAGAAATGGCTAATTACATAGCCAGATGTCTAGAATGCCAAAGAGTGAAGACAAAACATAGACACAAAGCAAGTTTGCTACAGCCATTGCTCATTCCAGAATGGAAGTGGGCAGTAGTCACGATTGATTTTATTACTAAGTTGCCCAGAAAAGTGAAGCAACATGATTCCATCATGTTGGTGGAGGATAAATTGACTAAAGCAACACATTTTACTCCAATAAAGACTACACACAAGGCAACAAATATCGCATAAATTTATATGAAGGAAGTTGTTAGGTTACATGGAGTATCTAAGACAATAGTTTTGGATAGAGATCCAAAGTTTACTTCAAATTTTTGGAAAGGTTTGTTCAAAGGCTTTAGAACAAATTTGAATCTTGGTATAGCGTATCATCCAGAGTCAGATGGGAAAACAAAAAGGACTAACAAGATAATTGGGGACATGCTTAGAATGTATGAGATGGATCAGCCATCAAAGTGGGAAGATTATACTCATTTAGTCAAATTTTCCTACAATAATGGGTACCATGCCTCATTGAAAATGATTCCATTTGAAGCCTTGTATGGCAGAAAATGTAACACTCCAGTGAGTTGGGATAATCCAGCAGACAGAGCAGTTGTTGGGCCACATTTGTTGAAAGAAATGGAAGAACAGATGGAAAAGATAAAGCAGAATTTAAAGGCTGCCCAGGATAGGCAAAAAAGTTATAAAGATAAAAACAGAGTTTTCACAGATTTTAAAGTGGGAGAACATGTGTTCTTAAAAGTAAAGGAAAAAAGAAGTTTGATAAGATTAGGAAGTTGCCCGAAGTTGGCAGCAAGATATTATGGAACTTTTGAAATATTAGAAAAGATAGGGTCGGTTTCATACATGCTAGCATTGTATGCATCCATAAGAGTTCATAATGTATTTCATGTATCCTTATTAAAGAAGTATGTACCTGATCCTAACCACATAATTGATTGGAATGTGATCCAAGTGGAGCATGAAGGGGATTTCCGGGTGGAACCAGTTCGCATCCTGGACCGGAAAGTCAAAGTGCTTAGGAACAAATCCATAGGGTCGGTAAAGGTTCAATGGACCTGCTACGGTCCTGAAGATGCTACATGGGAGCATGAAGAAAACATGCGGGAAGAGTACCTGCAAATTTTTTACAATTTTGAAGAAGGTAGAATGAAAGACTCCATTTTGAGCATCTAGAGTTATGGAACCACTTATCAAAGTCCTAGCAAACTACGTTGGGGACCCTGATAAATGAATGGTTCATTCATTAGGTTATCCCTGATAAACGAATGGTACATCCCTTGGTTCAACCCCAATAAATGAATGGTTCATTCCTTAGGTCAGTGAGTTGAGAGGAACAGGAGAATGATAGTTGGAGTTGTTGATAGAGCTATTAAATTGCACAATTTTATTTCTAAGTATTGTGATGAAAATTTGCATATATATA
>SNQJ01S0000759.1:319173-343128 GCA_010110895.2 Picea sitchensis | reverse complement strand
TATATATATATATATATATATATATATATATAAATTTATCCACTTGTTAATACTTTTAAGTGATATGTGTTTCATTACTGACAATTTAACCGACACTTAACTTTCTTTATATATATTATCTTTTATCTTATCTATAGTATAGTTTAACCAACGTTGTGCATTGTCAAGTATTGTTTTAATTCTGAATATGATCAGAATCTATGGTTCTGGACTTGATTGTTTTAAGTTCAAAGTCTTCATCGTTGATCTGGATTATTTTGAGCACGAAATGAGAGCGGAGATATAATAAAGAAATATATTGAGATATTGCAAGAGATCCGATAATGTAACATAGATATATCGGATATATATAACAGGAGGCATAGATATACAGTAATACACAATTTCTATTAATGAGTTAAATGTACAGAACTATAAAATTACAGAGTGAAAGACTCGCTAGAATGGTGGTAGCTTATCTCTGAGAAGAGATGTGACGATTACGCTCATTCGCAAGAAGATGAGTACAATGAGGCTTCAAAGGAATTTTTAACATAAATGAAAAAACCCTAAACATCCAAAACACTAGCCCTTGAAATATGAAAAGCGAAATTTTTTGCGGCCCCAATGTGGAGATGAAGCACCAAAAGTCAAGGGGGCCCCGATGGGGTAAGTTGGTACAACAACTTTCAGGGGTCGTAACGTTTGCATACAATCTTCGTTTTAGGCACATAATAGCTCGTTGGAAAGGTATATCCAAGGACTACACATTATGTCATCAAACTCTAATTACAATTATAGTTCAACTGTGGCGATCTCCAAAAACGTTGTTTAGGGCCTGAAAACGGCCCCGAAAATTTAGAACTCGAAAATCTAGGAAATAATTTTCGATGATGAAAATTGCATGTGAGCCAGTTGGAATAGGTGGATGGCCACTGATATCCATCTGGATCAATCCTCCCCCCTTAGGAAGCAATTGTCTCCATTCCTTTGAGTTCACGTGGGATATGAGAAAGCGTTTGTTGAATCTGAACCTTGGTGAGTTTCTTGCCTTACTGGAGACGTTGCATTGCTTGGATTGTGGAAGGCTATCGTGAACCTGATGTTGGAGGGGTTGGACCTTTATAACCAGTCTGACTGCATGAGATGACTATGTGAAGAAGGAATCTTTGTGTTTTTTTTTCAATTTTTATGACCTTCTTTTGTTGGATAAAGGGGGCTTGAACCAAGGTCATAGTGGTCATAGTGTCATTTTGTTCACTTCCTGCCTGAATCGTGAAGAATCTAAAATCCATCGTATGAGAGACAAATTTGTTTCAATATTGTGTCGAAACATTTTTCGAAACTACCTCTTGTATCCTCTAGAGATGAGCCCCCAAAGTAAATATGGCACTACAGGGTTAGGACTCATAAATAGCATGGCGCTTCCACATATATGGTTGGCCCAAAAGAAAATCACAGACATCCAGCGGGGAAACATCACACAATACCTCATCCTTGAAGGGATTGATGTCATATGATAGGCGGCACTATTGGCTGACATGGAGATCTCATCCCTGGAGAAGCCACCAGATTTTGTATGGTTGCAGGTGTGGTGTTGTTGGCAATTCCAACTGTTTGACAACCTCTGCTGAGATGAGGTTCTTTTGGATTCCGTTGTCAACAATTAAATGCAACGGTATCCCCTTCACCCACATATGTGAACGGAATAAGAGCTCCCCCTCTTCAAGATCTGCTGGTGCTTCTGGTTGGATTGTTGTGGTTGCGATAGTGGCAGTGGGGTCTGCATCAATGATCTATCTCCTTCCATTATTTTCTGAATCGGATTCTGAAACTGGGTTCGGATATTTTTCTTTGATCTCGACCACCAATGACAGTTTTGAGTGACATTCATCGGTGTTGTGCCAAGGGATTTTGTGGAAATCACACCATTTTCTAGTGTCATTCTTTGTCTTTCCATTACCCTTATTTTCCTATGTCTTGGATTGGTTTTCGGGTGGTTGTTTGTTAGGGAAATCTTTATCATAATTTTGTTTTTGCTGATTTGCATACCCAAACTCTCGTTTGTTCTGGTGCTTAAATTTCTACTCGATTTTGACAGCATATCGATAAGCAGCTTCCAGCGATGAGTTGTCCAGAAACTCCATTTTAGTTTGGATGTACCTGTGTAGTGTTAGGATATTTAGACACTTAGGAGTTAGTTAAGATCTTCTTGGTCTAATGCGTCGTTAGGTAAAAGTGTGTTTCTTAGTGTGTTTCTTTAGTATGCATTATTATTCATTTGTAGTTAGGAAATCCAATGGTCACGATATGTTCCTGACATAGAGTGATCTGATGGTTCATATTCTCCTCGATCTTAAAGGCCATTGATATGTGGCTTAACACCCGATTGGTCCATGATCTCTATTTAAATAGCATGGAGGGTCATTTGTCGATGATCGATTGTGAGAAAATCTCTTATAAAATCTCTATGTAATCTTTTTCTTTTGCATTAATAAACTGCTCCAAGTGGTCGTGTTGGTTGGAGTCATGGATGTTTCCCTGTAGGGGTTTTACCACATCTAAACATCGGCATTTTGATCTTTGATCTAGTTGTGTGAGTGGTTACTGAAAGTGTTCGTCCTCTTTTGGAATACATGTGTTGTCGAACATGGTATCAAAGCATGTTTGAAGACCCGCTCCTGTTGTAGATTGAGATCGTGAAGCCAAGTTGCCTCATCTCTATTTTTTGTCATTTCCATGCATTTTGGGGCTGAGAGGACTATTCCATTATGTTTGGAGCACTCGTTTCAGTCACGAACACCTTTTTTTTCACTCGAAAAGGTTTATGTTTTCCCAAGATACGACCATTTCAGTCAGATCCAGACGTATAAAGCCTAAATACGCCCTTTTTAAATTTTTGCAGAGTATTATTTTGGATTTATTTTGGTTTTATTTTGTTTATTTTGGGTTGCTTCTCTTTTATATCTGTGTATTCTCTTTTCCCCACTCCATGTGTGATCTCGGCAAATCAGAAATAGATAGGAAAAGGTGCATTTTTCAGGTAAGCTAACCGAGATCTAACCCTTGTTGTCATCGATAAGTGAAAAAAAAAATCTTCTGTAAAAAGATTTTTTTTAGCACACTCTCTAAGGTCGTCTTCAACAACAACAAAAATCCTCTTGCTAAACAATACAATATGTTTTGCTAGCCCACTTGGTTAAAATTTGCCTTATTTAACTTCAAGTATAAAAGTGAATCAATATAAGTAGCTTTAATATTTTATTTTAAAGTTATTTATTTTGTATGCAGCTTTCTTTTATAAAGTAACTTCATTCTAAAAGTGATCCCCACTTCTTTTTATAAAAGTGGGTCACTTTATAAAGCAACTTATTTGTAAAAGTGAGGTTATTTGGAGAGTATCACCACCACATGGTTCTTTGGTTACTGTTTATGCATTTTTTTTAAAGGGCATAACTTTCACATCCGAAGTTTGTTTTCAGTGTCGTTTTTTTTTTTTTTAAATCGCCTAACTTTTCGAGATCTTTCCATCCAGATCATCAATTTTAGTTTTTAAATCCATATTATCTATGGACATCAAATTAAAAGGTTAAGAACAAATAATGGCGGAAAATATGTGAACATTAATTTTACAATTTATTGCACTACACGGGGCATCCAAATGCAACACATTGTTCCATATACACCACAACAAAATGGTGTTGCTGAAAGAAAGAATTGCACATTAAAGAAATGGATAATTGTATGATCCAATCTAAGGGATCAAGTCTAAAGTATTGGGCGAAAGCCATCAACTGTGAAAATTGCATAGTAAATCGCACTCCCACAAAGGATCTTAAAAATATAACACCGGAAGAATCTTGGACTAAAATTAAACCAGATGTAAGTCACTTTAGTGTATTTGGTAGTATAGCATGGGCTCACATTCCTGGTGAGAAAAGGAAAGCATTGCAGCCTAAAAGCGAGAAGTGTATATTTGTTGTTTATTTTGAAGATGTCAAAGGTTATATACTTCTTCAACCATGTTGTAATGAAATTATTGTTAGAATAGATGTTAAATTTGATGAAAATATCTTGGCCTGTGAGCCTAATTCGGCGATTGTGCCTTCTTCGACTTGTGAGCCATCTTCAAGGTTTGTGCCTTCTTTTATTCCTATTATGGTTTCATCTTCAAATGATGAAAATGAGGATGAAAATCCACCTCTACCTGCTCACCTTCCTCCAGATGATTCCTTTGAACCTAAACCAACACTAGCTCCAACATGTTCACAGTTCTAGCGAGCCTCTTCTCTTTTGGCTCAATTTTCAGAGACTCGTGATCTAGAGACATTTGCAGAAGCTTCAGGTCATCCATATTGGGATATAGCAATGAATGAAGAGTATTGTTCTTTAATGGAAAACGATACTTGGGATCTTGTACCTCTTCCAAAAGGAAGAAAACTTGTCAGATGTAAATGGGTCTACAGAACTAAGTATGCATCAGATGGAAATGTTGAAAGACACAAGGCTCGATTAGTTGCCAAAGGATTTTCCCAAGTTGAAGGAATTGACTATAATGAAACCTTTGCCCCTGTAGCCAAAATGAATTCCATCTACCTTGTTCTTTCCCTTGTAGCCTCACATAAATGGGAGGTCCATCAGATGGATGTTAAATCTGCCTTCTTGCATGGATATTTGCAAGAAGAAATCCACATGGAACAACCTCCTAGCTATGTCCAGAATGACTCTAGCCTTGTTTGTCACCTTAAGAAATATTTTTATGGTCTTAAGAAAGCTCCCTGAGCTTGGTATGCCAAAATGGAAAACTTTCTTATTGACACCGAATTCTTTAGATGCCATTCTGATCCTGATGTCTATACCAAAAAAGTAGGAAACCATCTCATAATCCTTGTCCTTTATGTGGATGACCTTATCCTTACTGGTAGTGACTCAAAACTTTTAAACCATGTGAAAACCAGCCTTAAGAAGAAATTTGAAATGATAGACTTAGGATTTTTGCACTATTTCCTTGGCCTCCAAGTTTTGCAAACCAATGGAGTTTTTCTTTCCCATTCTAAGTATGTTTGTGACCTTCTTCATCACTTTCACATGGAAGATTGTAAACCAACCCCTTCTCCCTTCCAGTCTGGAGTCAATTTTATTGCCACCTGTACTTCTCCCAAAGTTGATGCCACCTTGTACCATTAGTTAGTTTGTAGCCTCTTATACTTGACTCATAGTCGTCCTCATAACAACAATTGTGAGGTGATAATATTGATATTTCCTTTGTTATTGGTTTTGTTGCCCGGTATATGCAAACACCCCATGAAATCTATTTAAAAGAAGCTAAAGGATACTTCGATATGTTTTTGGTACAGTTCAGTTCAGGATACATTACAGTTCAAGGGGGAATCCTTTATTGGTTTGTTTCTTGGTTTCAATGATTCAGATTGAGTCGGAAACCCTGATGAGCGGAAGTCTACTGCAGGTTATGTTTTCAAACTTGGTTCGGAACCTGTCACTTGGGCCTATAAGAAACAATAGGTTGTTGCACTTTCTTCAGCAGAAGAAGAGTATCAAGCAATGGTAAATGCAAGTCAGAAAGCCTTGTGGATTTGACAGATCCTTTCAAAGTTTGGATTCCAGCAACAACATCTGACTATCCTTTGGTGCAACAATCAGAGTGCCATCAAGCTCACCAAAGACCCAGTTCAACATCAGTGCAGCAAACACATCAAACTACACATGCACTTCATCAGAAATCTCATTCATGATCAAGTTATTGAAGTGTTATTTTTCCCTATAGAAGATCAAGTTGCAAACATTTTCATAAAGTCTCTTACAGAAGCGAAGTTTTCCAAACTTCGATCTATGTTAGGAGTTCAGGAAGTTGACATTAAGGGGGGATAGGCTCTAATGCCTCATTCCTTCTCCTATTGTGCCACTATTGTAAATCCTTCAATCCTATCCCAAGTTGTTCTTAAGGGGGGATGTTAGGATATTTAGACACTTAGGAGTTAGTTAAGATCTACTTTTTCTAATGTGTCATTAGTTAAAAGTGTGTTTCTTAGTGTGTTTTTTAGTGTGTTTTTTAGTGTGTTTCTTTAGTATTCATTAGTATGCACTTGTAGTTACGAAATATGACGGTCACGATATGTTCCCGACATAGAGTGATCCAACGATTCATATTCTCCTCGATATTAACGGCCATTGATCTGTGTCTTGACACCCAATTGGTCCATGATCTCTATTTAAAGAGCATGGAGGGTCATTTGTCGATGATCGATTGTGAGAAACTCTCTTGTAAAATCTCTTTGTAATCTTTTTATTTTGCATTAATAAACTGCTCCAAGTGGTCGTCTTGGTTGGGGCCATGGATGTTTCCCCATAGGGGTTTTACCACATCAAAACATCGGTGTGTTGATCTTTGATCTGGTTGTGTGAGTGCTTACTGAAGGTGTTTGTCCTCTATTGGAATACCTATGTTGTTGAACATGTAGAGCCCCACGGTATTTCAGAACCAAATGACGCTCAGAATATTTGATACCCAACTTGGTACGCAAGGTATGGAAGGTATTGGTGAACTACGGCACTGATTTTCCCTTCTCTTGACACAACGTGGTCCATCTCACGTATTGGTCTTCATAGTTGCCAACAGGGTAATATTGTTCCTTGACGACATCTACAAAAGATTCCCAAGTGGATTTGACCTCGAACATTCCAAACTCCTCTGTGGGGATTTGCTCACTGTAAGTTTCCCACCAATGTTTGACATGGGGGAGAGCCTTAAGGAGTGTGAAGGTGATATTTTCCCTGTTATAAAAATTGTGCACGAAGAAATAACCTTCTAGCAGATTTAACAATTTTTCCAGAGCATCTACATCTATCTAACCTTCAAATACAGGAATATCAAAATTAACTTGTACCTTCAAAGGAGCGGTGCCTCCAAATTGGTTTCTTGATGAAGACACATCTTTTGTTATTGGCAGGCGTCGAAGTATTTGGTAAAAATTCTCCATCATTTCTTCCCTCTATCGCGTGAGAGCTTGCTCCAACAACAGATTAATAGAATCTTCTACTCCATTGTTTTTCTTTTCTTCCGCCATGGAGGATTTCTTGGGCGTGAGAGAGTGATTGTACTCAAGAGAGACAAACTCGAGATCCAACTTTCTATACTCGGACCTTGTCGGGGACATGAACCGAAAAACAACCAAGAGCAACATGCTCTGATACCACTGATCTGGATTATTTTGAGCACGAAATAAGAGCGGAGATATAATAAAGAAATATACCAAGATATTGCAAGAGATCCAATAATGTACCAGAGATATATCGGATATATATAACAAGAGGCAAAGATATAGAGTAATACACAATTTTTATTAATGAGTGAAATGTACAGAACTATAAAATTACAGAGTGAAAGACTCGTTAGAATGGTGGCATCTTATCTCTGAGAAGAGATGTTACGGCTACGCTCATTCGTAAGAAGATGAGTACAATGAAGCTCGAAAGGCCTTTTTAAAATAAATGAAAAAAACCTAAACATCCGAAACCCTAGCCCCTGGAAGACAAAAATCCAAAAGGTCTGTGGCCCCAATGTGGAGATGAAGCGCCAAAAGTCATGTGGGCCCCGATTGGGTAAGTTGGTACAACAAATTCCCAGTGTCGTAACTTTTGCATACGATATTTGTTTTAGGCGCACAATAGCTCATTGGAAAGGTCTATCCAAGGAATACACATTATTCCATCAAACTTTTACTTCATCTACATTTTGACTGTAGCGAGCTCCAAAAATATTGTTTAAAGCCTCAAAACGGCCCCGAAAGTTTAGGACTTGAAAATCTAGGAAGTAATTGTCAATGATGAAAACTACATGTGAGCCAATTGGAATAGGTAGGTGGCCACCAATATCCATCTGGATCAATCATTTATCAATGAAATAGCTTCTTATGTGCATATGTTGCAATGGACTTCCATTCCGCAAAATCATATTTTGGCATCTATGCAATGATTAGCAAATTTTGTATCATATTGTAAGACTTGAATAACATAGTGTCATGTACTTTCTTAGGACTTTCTTTCCTTGTCATGTTTACTTGACGGAGTGGATCCATTGTCAAGTTTTGTTTTAATTATGACCATGATCATAGTTTCTAGTTCTTGATTTAATTGTTTTAAGTTCGAAGTTTCAGAATTCGTTTGTTTTTGGACTATCCATTTCTTCCGCCATATGCAAATGGTCTTGTGTGGTATTTGGTGAAAGAGACGGGTATACCAGTAACCAAAATGTCATATACTATTATCAATTTCATAATTGTGAACAAGGAACCTTTCTCGTTGGGGAAACTCTACAGTACTTGCTTTCCACAAAACCTAAGTTGCATATATTTTACATTGTTTCCCCCACATCGTAACATCCGCACACTTTTCTTTGTTGCCTCAATAACACCACTTCGATACATGTTACATAGCTTCATCTGTATCTTTAGCTCTAAATACTTCCTTATACTAAGCTCCATCACAGATGATTTTAATTGTTTTTTATAATAAACATTGTTAGTTGACATAGATTCAATTCAACGGTATTTTTTAAGTTAAACATATGCATAGAAGCATTTTGAATCTGTTAGTTGTGTGTTGCATATGTTGCACGGATGCCAAAGCATATGGTTGTGAGGATGATATGTGTGTGTTGGAGATATATCTTTTCCCAAGTTATATATGTCGAACACTTTTCTTGTTTACAATGTTTTCTTCGACATTGAACAATTTACATTTTTTCCTACCTTTTACCAAAATTTATGCAAAATGTTCTCATTGCAAAGACTTCAAAATGTTTAAAAATGACATTTTCATAATTGGATCATTTATCAAACAAATTACATTGCTGGTGAGAATCTGTGTGATTGAACCAATGCACATGCAAAATTGCAAAGTGCAGGAGTGCAGGAGGATGACTGTTATGAATTATCTGCACAACAGTTCAAGTTACACTAGAGTTGGATTGTGCAGATGTGTGGAAGATATATCTTTGTAGACGATGTGTTTGTGTGCAACAAATATATGTCCCATAGATAAAATATGTTTAACAATATTTTTTTAGTTAGGCATATGCATAAAAGCATTATCTAAACTATTAATAATGTGAAGTTGTGAAGTGCAGTGGTGTGGTATAATGAGTGACGTCAATTATTGGACCAAGGCCTTTGATTAGACTAAGTCTTCATTGTTCAAACGATATGCTTGTGCGGACGTCCAGAGCATATGTGTTGTTTTTCGCAATTCTAATGTGCACATACTTTGAATAGAAGCATTTTGTGTGAGCTTTGTTGAAAGAGTCAGGTATACCAGTAACCAAATTGTCATAGGAACCTTTGTTGTCAAGGAAACTTTACCGTATTTGCTTTCCGCAAAACCTAAGTTGTGCACACTTTACATTGTTTCCACACACTTTGCTTTATTGCGTCCATAGCTCCACTTTGATACATGTTTCATTTCTTCCTCTATATCTTTAACTATAAATACTTCCTTTTAGTAAGTTCTATGACATATGTTTTTAATTGTTTTTTTCTAATATACATTGTTAGTTGAAATCAATTCAATTCAACAGTTTTTATTAAGTCAAACATATGCATAGAAGCATTTTGATTATGTTAGGTGTATGTCACATATGTTGTACAGACACCTAGAACATATGGTTGTGCAGACGATTTGTGTGTGTGGAAGATATATCTCTGCCCAAGATATATATGTTCAACACTTCACTTATTTACAATGTTTTCTTCGACATTGAACAATTTAAAAATGTTTAAAAGCGAAATTGGCATAAATGACTTAGTTATCAAACAAATTACATTGTTGATGAGAATTTCTGCGATGGAACCAATGGAAGTGTCGAGTTTCCAAGTGTGAGAGTGCAAGACGATGACTATTATGAATTATCTGCATAAGGATTCAAATTACACTAGAGTTTGTCTGTGTGGACGTGCAGAGGATATATCTGTGAAGACGATGTGTCTGTACGCAACAAAAAACTCCGCAGTAGATAAATATGTTTAACAATATTTTTTTTGTTAGGCATATGGATAAAATCATTTTGTAAACAATTAAAATTGTGAAGTTCCAAAGTGGAACAGTGTGGGACAATGATTGATATGAATTGTCCATACAAGGCTTCAGATTAAACTTTACATTGTTTCTTGCACATTGTAACATCCACACACTTTGCTTTGTTTCCTCCATAGCTCCAATTCTATACATATGACATTGCTTCCTCTTTATCTTTAGCTCTAAATACTTCCTTTTAGTAAGTTCTATGACATATGTTTTTAGTTGTTTTTTCTAATATACATTATTAGTTGAAATAAATTAAATTCAACAATATTTATCAAGTTAAACTAAGAGAAGCATTTTGATTCTCTTAGTTGTACACCGCATATGTTGTGCAGACGCCCAGAAAATATGGTTGTTCAGACGACTTGTGTGTGTCGAAGATATATCTCTGCCCAAGATATATATGTCAAACACTTCACTTATTTAAAATGTTTTCTTCAACATTGAACAATATAAAAATGTTTTAAAATTAAATTAGCATAAATGACTCAATTATCAAACAAATTACGTTGTTGGTGAGATTTTGTGCACTCGAACCAATGGACGTGCAGAGTTTCCAAGTGTGGAAGTGCAAGATGATGATTGTTATGAATTCTCTACACAAGGATTCAAATTACACTACAACTTGCCTATGCGGACATGCGGAGGATATACATGTGTGGAAGATGTGTCTGTGTGCAACAAATAAGTCTCTGGTAGATAAATATGTTCAACAATATTTTTTTTTGTTAGGGATATGCATAAAAACATTCTGCGAACTACTTAAAGTGTGAAGTTGCAAAGTGAAGGAATGTGGGACGATGAGTGATATCGATTATCCGCACAAGGTTTCAAATTAGACTAAGTCTTCATTGTCCAAACGATGTGCCTCTATGGACGTGCAAGGGCATATGCCTTGCTTTCCTTAATTCTAACATGTACATACTTTGCATAGAAGCACTTTTTTTAGTTTATATACTTATTATTTATAATAAACAGTGTCACTTAGTGTTGTAAACTTGGAAAATCAAATTGTCATAAATATAAAAATCGTTTCTACACCAACCAACAGAGATACATGTGTGGATGTTATATCTTTGCAACCTATATATGTGTTGAAGATGTATAATTAACTTTATTGCTAATTTTTTATAATTTTAAACTTATATATATATATATATATATATATATATATATATATATATATATATAGCGATTTTTATACCAGCCTAAGGACATAGTCAAATTACCAAACCATATGTCCCACGTTTTTATACCAACTAACAGACATAGTCGTGCAAACCATATGTCCCTGCTGAGGATGTATAATCAACTTTCATTAAACTAGTAATTAACTTTTATTTTTAATATATGTATATATGTAAAAAAACATTTTGTTAGGCATATGCATATGCATAACAATATTCTATTATTGATAACATCAACATCTATTGACTAAGTGTTTGTTATGTGATGATGTACCTGTGCAAACACAATAATGTTCTTTTTTTATTATGTAAATTATCTTTTGACAAAGACAATTCATTATCCATGCTTCTCGTTATATTAAGTTTCATTGTTCAGCAAATGTTTTCCACTCAACAACATATATTTAACAATCGACAAGGACTATGCTCCCATGCACCCCTTGCTATTAATATTTTAATAAATAGAAGATTTATGTTTGATTCATTTATGGACAGTTTCAAACCTTAACATTGTATATAAAATGTCATAATTTATTATAATAATCATATAATTACTTTTATTAATCTATAAAAGCGTAATCTAAACATTCTACCTTTTGGTTCTTTTCCAACGATTTTTTTTGTTTGATTTTGCCCAAAATCTGGTGAGGAATGGTTGGATTTGCATATTTGAGTGGCTAAGTTTGTATAATCGGAGTGCCCCGAGGTTTTTTCAACACGTTGAATCCATTTATGCATTCAGAAATGCAATTTAAACAACACAAAATAGTGATTTTGTCTGGATTTACATCGTCAAATTCCGACAAAAGAAAAACAAAAATTAGAATGTTTAGCCAACACCATTTATAAAAAGTTGCATCAACTGAAATAATATAAATTGTTATTAATTTATTTATAATAATAATATTTACCTTCTATTAATTTATATAGTGTGGTAAACCCTCCCTTCAAATTCATGTGAAATAAATTCATTTTATAATAAAAGAGAAGTGACGCATGAGGTTTATTATTTTCCATGGTATTTTATAAGACGTTGTCTAGTTGTTCTACGAAATGGCTTTTTTCGCCGTAATCCAGCGATATAAATTTACATAAATCACTATTTTTTGTTGTTCATATGTTGAAAAACCCATGGACACTCAGATTATACAGAAATAATCACTCAAATCTACGAATCTAACAATTTCTCACCGAATTTCAGGTAAATATCCTCGAAAAAAATCGTCATTTCATAAAATGTTTAGCCTTTAACATTTTATAACAGGTTTATTATTTTTTATGATATTTTATAATGGATTTGTTTTCAAATAAAAAAAGCTAAGTTTGACAAATCAACATACTATTAATAATAATAATAATATCATAAGCACCCACTTACCAACAAACAACTCACACGTTTCCAACATTTATAAGATGTACTCATTAATAATAATGAGTACGTTTCTATGGTATAATGAGTACGTTTCTATGGTATTTTATAGTGGAATTGTTTTCGAATAAAGAAAGCTAAGTTTTGACGAATCAAGATACTATTAATAATATGATCATAAGCACCCTCGTACCAACTAACAACTCACACGTTTCCAACATTTATTTATAAGATGTACTCATATTTCCAACATTCCAACATTATTATTATTTTAGAATCACAAGAGGATCTTCCTTAATCACTATCCCTATGACAATATTTTAGAATTACAAGAGGATCTTCCTTAATCACTATCCCTATGACAATAAGAAAAAAATTAGATGTTTGTCCACATCCAACCAAATAAAAAATTAAATGTGTGTCCACATCCATCCATCCCTAGATGGATGTGATCTACAATCCCAAATAGGCTTACTTCATAATAAGTTTGGCATTGCAACCACTTGGTTCGTTGGTGGATGGAATTTATAAAAATAAAAATAAAAAGTAAAGCAAAATGTATTTTATAATTCAAAGTGATAAGATATATTATATGTAATGATGAGTGAGTAATATTACTAAATTAAAATAATATTTATTTTTATTATAATAAAAAAGTAAAATGAGTAGCAAAGTTATTTATATATGTTTTTTTTTTTAAATTGAAATATAAGTAAATAAATCTAGGTGTTATAATTAAATAAAAGTAAGTTTAATAATTATGACAATATTAAAACTGTAAATTGAAGTTTTTTAAAAATCTTAAATAAATTGATAAATAAATTGATAAGTATTAGAATTACATTTTAATATTGTAAAGAAAAATAAAAATTCATTAAGCATTAAAAAAAAACTAAAGAATATTTAGTTGAAGGATTGGAGGATGGGCTTTATGGCTTTTTCCAACATCGAGAAATAGGAGTGCGGTTGAAAACCTTCGGAAACACAGTCCGACGATGACCTGTCTATCTTTTTACTCACGGTGTTTATCTTGAACAGCGCCTTCCCTCTGTCCGCTCCTGCTAACTGCCTCAACCTCGTAAGTACCCCCTACTCCTGGTTTTTTAGCGGGCGCGGGTCAGACATGGACAAAGAAATGGTCTCTACGACCCCACTCTCCACCTGTTGCGGTTCCAACCCACCTCTGGGGCTTTCGATAGCTGGTTTTTCGCCGCTAGGCCGGCTCTTGTCTCCCAAGCCTCTGTCTCCTCTAACAGGAACACTTTTGTCCCCTCCCTCTTCCCCAAAAGGAGCAGACTCTTTCATCGGTTGTTTTGGCACCTTTTCTGAGTACCTGGCCTCAAACCCTCTCACATCTGATAGTTTCCTCTCTGTCTCTGGTTTGCGTGTTGACCTAGCCTTAGACTGGCTTTCACAGGAGGAAGAATTTTTTCAGCATACCGTCCCACCTTTGAGCTCAGAACCTGTTGATAGCGGGTCAGTGGGGGAAGGCGCACGGTCTCTCGATTCACAGAGTTTTCTCGCCCCACCTAAGGGTTTTATCTCAGCACACATGGATGTTGAAGAACGACGAGGGTTTTCGCTAGACAAGAGGGAACCTACTTCGGAATATTTCCCAGAGGTTCTGTCGGACGATAGGGGTTTTTACAGAGGACGACACAAAAGAAAAAGGAAAGGACCATCCTCCAAAGGGAAAGTGGGCAATCTGCTACTCGGACAAGAAGTGGGAATGAACAATGTGGTGCAGATGGCGAACCAGACACCAGTAGGGAGAGCCAACGACAGATTTTTTTCCCTTAAAACCATAGTTACTTGGACAGAGTCGACTTGGAAAGAAGATCTAGGTTATTCCCCTAAAGTTATCGAATTAAGCCGAAACTGGTTTTCCTTCAAATTTAATAAGCCGGAGGATACGAAATGGGTGTTGGGGAAAAATTGGAGTATAAATTCTTCCCCCCTATTGCTAAAGCCGTGGATTCCTCTTTTTGACGCCTCCAAGGAAAAGATGGGCATAATTCTTGTGTGAGTTCGATTGTCAGCCCTTCCTCTTCAGTTCTGGTCGTTGGATTATTTCAAAGCCATTGGAAATTTTCTGGGGGGTTTCCTAGAAGCAAACCTTTCCTTTGAAAATACAAAACAAAGGAAAATAGCGAGGATCATGGTCAATCTTAATGTCAGGGAAGGGCTAGGAGAGGAGATTGACCTCACATGGGAGGGTTATACGCATACACAAATGTTGGACTATGAGAATGTACCCTTCAGATGTCAGTGTTGTCACAAGTATGGGCACCTGGTGGATTCTTGCCACCTTCCTTTAAGAACAAGAGGGGGTTCTTACTACAGAGCAAAGTTAAATTCTTCCTTTCCAGTCAACAGCAGGAGGCAAGAGGTATTTTCGAAACTTCTCCAACCTCGTCGGAACTGGGTCACTCTATAGAGGTTACAGCTGAAAAGGACCAGCCAGATCACTTGCCACCTCAAAAAATAATAGCAGAAGGGCAACTGGAGCTTACAAGCACCTCTCCATCATTTCCAAACTTGCCCACTCTTTGGACTCCGGGTATTATCCTTGTCATCTTGCCCCTATTACTATTTTAATTAATAACCTTTCTTTAGAGGGTAATGACTGGACGGAGGCTCTGAAAAAATTATCACTTAATACTATCTCCATAAACTGCCCCGCGGCCAGACAGGAAAGATTCATTGATCCCCCCCTTTTGGAAGCCTCTCCTCCTCCTCATAGTCGTTGGAGTCCTCTTCCCGTTATTTCTTAAGATCCCAGACAAAAGTCGTAGGAGGATTAGAAAAGGAGGAAGTTTCCTCCCTGGACAGGGGAGGTCGGGGGAGAAAATATTTTCTTTCTAAAGCACAATCAAAGGCCAGATTGGATCTTTTGGCTGGAACTCAAAAATCTATTGAACGGGCACTTAGAACAGCGAAGCCCCGGAGTAAGGTTTCGTTATGAAGATCATGTCCTTTAACTGCAGGGGTTTGGCAGGAGCCCATAAAAAATCTGCCTTAAAAAGGGTGGTCATCACAGAGCACCCGTACTTTCTACTTCTTCAAGAGACCTTGGGGGTTGGGGAGGAGGTAAAAACTAGCCTAGAGCATTTACTACATGGGTGGAGTTTCACGAAGGTAGATGTTTTGGGAAGATCTGTAGGTTTGGCTACTGGATGGAACACTCACAAAGTCCAAGTTCTCAACACTTGGGGTTTGGACTCCGACATTGGGATTACATTTTTTTTCCCTGCCTTAAAAGAGACAGTCCATTTATTTAATATATATGGACCTTATCTGAACAGGAACACTTACTAGGACACACTCCTCAAAAAATATTTCTTCAATGAGGTACTTATTTTAGGGGGGGATTTAAATCTCTCCTTAGGTCCCTTAGAATTTTGGGGGGACAGTGCGAGACCTGATCCATTGGTAGATTACTTCGGCAAAAAATTTGCAGAAGCTAACCTAACTGACCTAGTTCCTCCTTCCCTCAAACCAAGTTGGAAAAACAACAGGACCGGATCAGATGGAGTGGCAAAAAGGCTTGATCGCTTCCTAATAAATGATTCTCTTTTGAGCAACTCTGTGACCATCAAACAGTGGATAGGCTTTGGAGGATTGTCAGATCATCATCCTATCTTCTTAGAGCTTAGACAAGATTCTGAAAAACCAGCGAGCCCTTTTAAATTCAACAAGACATGGCTTGAAGATAATTCCTTTTTGAAGTTAATCAAGGAGCATTGGATCCCCTTTTGACAAGATATAACACTTTCGGCAGCTTATCAGTTTACTGAAAATTTAAGAAGAATCAAAGAAATAGTAAAACCCTAGGCTTTCCAAAAAAGAAAACTAGAGGACAAGGAGCTAAAAGAAATCGAACTCGAACTTAAAAGGTTCTCAGACGATGAAGGGGATCTTTTGAGCACAACAGAGTCAAAAATCAGATTGCTACAGTTGGAAAAAAAAAGAGGATAAAACTTCTTAAAGAAAAAGAAGAAACCAGGAGGTTAAAAAGCAGAGCTATATGGGTGAAAACTGGAGATGAAAACATAAATTTCTTTCAAGCCTATTCCAAAGGAAGGAAAAATGTCAATACCATTTGGCATTTAAAAGATCAAGCTGGAAACATGGAAACCTCCTTTGAAGGGTTGTCACTACTAGGAAAAAATTACTTCCAGAATCTCTTTAAAGCATACAGACAAGCTACGATAGAGGAAATAGTCAAACTGGCACAATTTTTCCCCAGATTTGTGGAAGAAGAGAAAAACCATTATTTGATGAAAGATATTACAGAAAAAGAGCTCCTAGAAGTACTGCATAGTTTTCAAAAGGACAAAATTCCAAGCCCAAATGGTTGGACTATTGAATTCTTCCTGGGATGCTACGAGATTATAGGAACAGATCTGCTGAAATTGGTGGAGGATACAAGGATTTCAAGCTATATCCCTCAGAGTCTTAACTCTACTTTCATAGCTCTCATCCCTAAACTGGATAATCCAGAGTCTTTGAATGAATTCTGGCCCATATCACTCTGTAACTATGCTTATAAAATCGTCTCCAAAATTATAGCTTGAAGGTTCAAGAAAATCCTCTCAAAGAATATTTCAAACAACAATTTGGGTTTCTGGAAGGGAGACAGATCCATGAAGCTATAGGAATAGCACAAGAAGGTCTACATAGTATGAAGACAAGGAAATTAAAAGGGGCGGTTCTTAAAATAGATCTCTCAAAAGCCTACGATCGAGTTAGTTGGTTGTATATTCGGTTACTATTGACTCACTTAGACTTTGAAGTTCCTTTCATTACCTGGATCATGAGTTGCCTAACTTCAGCATCCTTTGAAGTTTTAATAAATGGTTCGGCATCTCCTTTTTTCACTCTAGAAAGAGGGTTCAGACAAGGTTGCCCCGTGTCACCACTCCTCTTTCTCCTGGTAGCAGAAGGACTTAGCAGAGCACTCACACAAGGTAAGACTACAGGTGAACTCTCGGGTATCAAAGTCTCTCAACACATGTTCCTTACACATCTCCTTTTTGTGGACGATGTCTTACTATTCAATGGTGGGTCTAGAAAGGAAGCTGATAATCTAAGGGATATTCTCTCACTTTTCTCCAAACCTACAGGGATGCAAATAAATGATCGAAAATTGTCGCTCACTACTTTTCTTCTTTTAGAAGAAGAAGAGTTAGCCCATCATACTTTCTTTCCTTTCGAAAGAAGGACTCTGGATGATGGAATAAAGTACTAGGGTTTTAATCTAAAACCCAATGACTATAGAAAACAAGACTGGAAGTGGCTCCTACAAAAATTGGATAAAAGACTAAACAATTGGAGTCATTGGTGGTTGTCACAAGCGGGAAGATTAGTATTGGTAAAATCGGTCTTGGAAGCCATCCATGTTTATTGGATGTCCCTTTCTTGGATCCCTAAAGGAATTTTGAATGCTACAAGAAAACTCACCTCAAAATTTCTCTGGAGTGGGAAATTGGAGTCACATGTAATTCCTTGAGTCTATTGGGAGAAAATTGCCACACCAAAGGCTTTGGGTGGTTGGGGATTGAAAAACATTTTCCTCTTTTCCAAAGAACTGGCAACAAAGGGGGGGTGACGTCTTATTAATACTTCTAGTCATTGGACTAAAGTTATCCTTCAGAAGTACATTGCACCATTTTCTCTTGAGGCCTAGATAAGAAGTCAACCAAAAACATTGAAGGGAGCATCGGTGATTTGGAAAGCCATCTTAAATGCTTTCCCACTGATTGAATCTGGATTAGCTTGGAATATTGGAAACAGTAACAAACTCAGGGTAGGGTCGGATCCCTGGTCAGGCAGTGAAGGGAACCACTTACTCACCGAGTAGTTAATTTAGTCCTTACACTCCAGGGACTTCTTCTACCTAAGTTCCTTGGTAGACCATAGTTGCTCTACACTCTGGGCTCAGGGATGGAAGGATCCCTACAGTCTGGGGCTCATTGAAGAAGAAACTCGAGAACTGGAACTTTTTATCCATGGACTAAAGATATCCCAATTCAGAATTTCAGACACTGAGGATGAACTAATTTGGGACACTGCACCCTCCGAGTCCTACTCACCCAAACTGGGTTATTTAAAATGCAATTCAGATCTAACCACATAGGAGACAATTTGGTGGTGGAGTAAACTTTGGAAAGTTAAAAGCCTGGCAAAAACCCGACTATTCATGTGGAATGTTCTTCGAAACAAGGTCTCGACCTGGGACAACCTGCAGAAACGGAGCTTCGTTGAACCAGGATGGTGTACTCTATGTAAAACTAAAGAAGATTCTTTTACCCATCTATTTCTGAAAATGCAGTTACATCAACAAGGTCTGGGTGAAAACTTCAAAATTGCTAAACTTACAGCATCGATGGGAGGGAAGGGATTTGGAACATTCCTGGATTTCTTGGTGGATTAATAAAGAATACAAACACATTAAAGCACTCCCCCTCTTGGTCATTTGGGGAGTTTGGCTCGCCCGGAACTCCAACATATTTAAAGGTGTACCACTTCCACCTAAGATCTCGGCAGCGAACAGTGTTGCCTTCTTGCCTTCCTCCTCCACACTTGTTTCTAGCTCACCTTTTAGACGTTCGCAAGAGTTAGAACTCGATGGGACTTTCCCCTGGAGATTTTTTTATGGAGCCTGACAACAAGCTCACTGTGGAGGGGGGGGACTCCTCTACCTTTCTCCCTCACATTTTTTTGTCCTGACTTATGGCCTCAGATCAAGAACAAACAATTTTGCATAACTAATGAGTTACAAACTACTCATTGTCTTTGCCATAGAAAAAGGATGTTGGAGACTAAAATTTTATGGGGACTCATTAAATGTTATAAATTGGATAGAAGGCACTCATAGATGTTTAAACATAAAACTTTCTAGATTGGTGGAAGACATACAAAGATTGCAGACAAATTTTGACTTCATTGATTGTCAACATGTCTACAGGGAAAATAATAAAGAAGCGGACCAGAGATCGAAGGAAGGGATTAACATGGTTATGGGCCAGTGGAAAATAACTGAGCACCATAATGAACAGTCAAATGAATATTGGTATAGTCCTTTTTTGGAGCAAACTTACAGTTTCTGAACAAAGCCATCTTTAAGCTAACATATACATAGTTTAGGTTTGGCATCAATTAGCAAAGCCAGTTTAATACAATAATCAAACATATACATAGTTTAGGTTTGGCATCAATTAGCAAAGCCATCTTAAAGCTAATAGAGATATTATAGTAAAAAACTCACCTTAATGGGAACAAATAGGATGAGCATATATGCATCTTAACTTTAGATCCATCAACATGTCACAGAAATATAGGATAATCATATATCCATTCAGATTAATTTTATTTTAGCTACAGTTTAATTTCTTCCTTATTTTATCGCTCATTAGTTTTGTGATTTCAAAGTTGTGGGTGAGAGAGATGAGACGATGTGAATGATCTCAGGATAATAGAGATTTTAATATATTTCAAAGAAATTAGCAATTCAATTTTACTTGATTCCTTTCTACGCTTAAAAATCTATAATCCATTGTTAAAATAAATACCCCATCCATAAAAATCCTTAATCACTAATAGGAAGTAAATTAGAAATGTTGGACATTGTTTGCTGAGAATGCCTACTAATCAAGGATTTATGGTTTTAACAATCTTCCCTGCCTGGGCTATATAGAATTCTAACCTGGACAAGGTAAATCAAGGTAAATCAAAGGCACTAGAATGTTCAAAAGAGAAAAAATTTAACAGGTAAGACTCAAGCACTGCACAGTTCTCTGAGAATGCCTGGTGACCAAGTAGTTAAATAGCTTACAACACGGCTACAGGAAGATCTCCCCTACTAAAGCTATAGAATGTTTATGTGAAACATAGTTTAAAAAATAATAAATGTACAGATAAGTTCAAATCAGTAAACAATTTGCTCAATGTGGGCTAATTAAGTGACTAGACGGTTTGTGTTGGATGATATATTTTTAGTGTTTGAGTATTCATGAAATTCTTAATGTTTTGTTCATAAAATTTTATTTTCTTTAGTTATTGATATGTATATATGTCCATCCAGTTTTTGGATCAAGAGAAATTAAACCACAGTTCCATGTAAGAACAAATAAAGAATGAGTATAACTCACGTCAAAACTTTCAGACGATTCCCTGCTGGGATTAAAGGACTTAAATGTAGATGTCTCCTTATTGTTGTTATCGTCTCTGTGAATTGTCGACGCCTGTGAAACAACACTTGGTGACCAATGCTATAATCACCAACAGTTTCTTGACCTTCTTATGCATCTAACACTCACATACAGAGCTCACTCTTCTCTGATACAGGCTTCAATGTTATCTGCAGTGAAATTGATGTTATCTGTAGTGAAATTGGTGGAGGTAACCATACTTGTATCGTGTAAAAACTACAAGCACCTGGAATAGCCAGTAATTACAGATGTCAACCATAGTGACATGTTGCATTCATGGTTTACTTTATAAATTTACTAATGCATGGAGTCATACGATGGCATACAAAACATTGGATTTATTTTGAGTGTGTGGTCATTTCACTTTCTGGAAATGATTTCATTGTCAATCGATTGCAGTATTTTTGGTGGCAATGTGACTAGTTTCAATGTGATTGCATTGCAACACTTAATTTTAATTTGGCATGATTTTAAGATGTTTGGCCATTGGCCTTTCCAAAGGTCAAGGTTGCCATTATTACTTCTTCGAAACTCCACCTACAAACTCTTCAGGATCTCCAATCCTTCAGCTATAGTTTGTGTTGCTTAGAACTAGAGTCTGCCTATATTTAAATTGAATAATTCTATGCTTGTTTTACGGTGAAACTTTTTATTTCTAACTAATGGTGGGTACTTATTCTATAAGATTGCAGTTTCCCGATATAAAGAATTTGGGCTGATTCGATTACGTATATGGTGAACGAACTGAATAAGTGAGATCAATCGGGATTTCTCTATTCACGTAAAATATACTTTTACAACTACTTTTAGATTTCTGATTTTTGTTATTTCTAGGGCTTTTTTTCCAAGAAAATGTTTTTCTCAAATTTATATAAGGTATAAACTCTTTTACAACATACAGCAGCGAGCCAGGAACCTTTAAACAGCGTTGGTCAAAGAATGAACCAGTATTGCTAATATCACAGATTCAAAGAATGAACCATTATTGTTGTATAAACTCTTTTACAACATACAACAGCAAGCCCGGAACCTTTAAACAGCGCTGGTCAAATAATGAACCAGTATTGCTAATATCACAGATTTACAAAGGATAATAGGAATCGCACTAGCTAGTGGAATATTCAGATGATGTATCAAGCCAATACGACACATCAGTCAATCGGAACACTGGCAAAAGGATGACAGAGGAGATAGGATCAAGCCTGTACAATTCGAGCTATCAATCGACAGACAGGAGAAAACCGTATCATTCAAATATGTTGAAGGAGGAGATTGGACTTGCTTTTCCATCATCACAATGAAAAACAGATAGCCTTCCAACCTTTGCACCAAGAGCCCGCTTGGAGAGTGTATCCGCCTCAGAGTTAAAAGATCTGGGAAAATGCTGGAAATTTATGTCGGTGAATAAAGTGGAAAGCTCCCTCGTTCTTTGCATCCAGCCTTCGATGTGGATTGAATGGAGATTACAAGTGTGATTAATCCAGTCAATTACAATACTCAAGTCACCTAAGACAAGAAGGTGATTTAAAGACCACCATGACGCAAGGGTGACAGAAACCCACAGGCCCATAAGTTCAGCTTTAGTGTTTGAACCCACCCCGCAATTTAGAAACCATTTCGTGATCCTCGAGGGGTGAGATTTGAAAGTACCCCCCACCCCACAGCAGAACCCATTTGAGTGAGTCGCACCGTCAAAGCAGACTATAGTGGATCCTTCAGCAATCGAATAGTCCCTTGCTTTGATTTGTATGTTTTTTGTAGATTTCTGTTGTAGATGGAAGGAGGAAAGGATGCGATGGAGAACCGCTTGCAGGGAGGGAGGCCGACCCTCAAAGACCACCAGATTGCGCTCTTTCCAAGTCTGCCAGCAAACGTGAGCCACCAGGGAATGAGGGGCCGATGAAACCGAGATCCAAGAGATGACGCAATCGGTGAAGGAGCCGCCTTTCCAGTCTGTTGTGAGAGAGAAATGTTGTGTAGGAAAATTCCAAATATTGGTAGAAAAGGCACAATGGACGAAAAGGTGGTGAAGATCTTCAGCAGCATCATTGCAAAGGGAACAGCGGCTGGGCCCATGCCAGCCCCTCTTCCGAAGCACCTCCCAAGTGAGGATTTTTCCTTGTACGCACAGCCAAAAGAAGAGTTGAAGCTTCAAAGGAAGGGGCCATTTCCAAATAGATAGGAGTCCTGGGGTACAAGCAGCCGTAGCCAGTGGGTGTAATAGAGCCGTATAGACATTCTTTACAGTTATATGACCCGAGGCATCTCCTCCAACCCAAATGAGAGAATCCTTCCCACCATTTAAGGCTATGCCAGCCTACTTTAGAGCTCTAGTGTAGGCATCCCATTCAATCGCCATCGGTCCTCTCAGCAAAAGCTCACTACTGTGGTACCAAAGATCAGGGTGAGGGAACGAGTGAGCTGCCAATTTTGCCTGTTACAAGTGTACCAAATTTAAAGAGGAAAGTCGCACGCTGAGAGGAGGGGAGAGGATCGATCGGTTGTCCAAGCCGAGAATTTTGTCTCTCCCAATTAAAATCTCACATCTCGATCTGGGCAACCAGCGGAGCCAGTGTAAGATTACTGGAGAAGCGGAAATCAGACCTCTCCAGAAGGGAGAAGCCCTTCTCTGTTTATGTGACATCTTACGCAGCCAATGGATGAGAGGGCAGGGGGAGAGATATTTATCCATAATGACCCGGTGCCAGATGCTATCAAGGGTGACCGCTCTCCAGAAAGAGCAAGCCAGCAGCACCGTGTTGAAGAAGGATAGGTTCTTGAGTCCCCATCCCCCCTCCTTTCGGGGCCTAGATAGGGATTTCCAGCTGCAAAGGTGAAAATGGCGCTTTCCAGGATGGTTCTTCGACGAAATTCTACAAATAGCAATGGCGAAGTCTGAACCAAGATGCGCCCAATTTGAATCGTATTAGGATCTTGTGACAAGATTCTACAATAACCGAGGAAGTTGAGATGTTTCATTGTAGAGAACAAATGTTGTGTCGCCTTTGTCAATACCACATTCATGGCACATCACAATGCACTGACATCAAGCTACCTGTTACCAACCGAAAACAAACACTAAAATAATTATTAAATAAATTAATGTGGATGC
>SNQJ01S0000759.1:298901-315867 GCA_010110895.2 Picea sitchensis | reverse complement strand
CCATGTTGGGAGGAGGTCTTGAGTTCAATTCCGGCTGGGTCTCCGGGACGAAATGTAATGGCTGCTAGTGCCAGTCTGGACAGTGATGTAAATGATTTATATCTCTAATATAAATCGAGTTAATTTCTCGTGGAAAAAAAAAAGGATACCTTTTGCTTTGATGTATAATTTTAAGATTGTATTTTATTTTTTATTTAAACTTATATATAAAATGATCTAATAGATCATTTTATTATTTTATTATTAGCATTTTAATAATAATAAAATTTACTTTTGATTAATTTATAGATAGTTGTAAACTTTAATAGTGTATGTAAGATATTAGGGGTGGAAGGTACGGGGGTGTTATATATGGTTTTGATGGAAATTAGATTTTGCAATTTGCATGGGTTTTTGGATGTACTTCAAATAACTAAGCAGAAGTTCTAGTAGTACATATGGGGATAAAACTCATTAAAGCAACCAAAAACTTGGGTATCATTGTCATAGGAGACTCAGAGTTGATCAATAAAGGTCTATGTAGGCTCAACAAATGTACTCATCCAAATCTTAAGAGAATATACCAAAGAATTGAAGCTAAGGAAAAAAAATTCATTCGGTTGACTACTACCATGTCTTTTGTCGGCAAAATAGAGAGGTTGATTCACTAGCTAAGGAAGCTAGACATATGGATGAAGAAACTCTAAGGTCAAATGAAAATTTCTCCACCCACTTTCTACCTTAGACATATGCAAAATAAAAAAATATGTGCGGTTGATATGACCCGCAACCTCTTCATCATTGAATTCATGCACTTGGTTGAACATTATGACCCCGCCTCTTCTCTTTCATGGCGCATCACAACACTTGGTGCATGATTCGTCGTATCTGCGTGCCAAGCTTTATTATCACTCAGGCTCCCCCTCTGTTCATATATGGGATATCACATACGCTTGTCGTCACTCTGTGTCATGGGAAATCTCTTTGCTACTCCTTAGTCGTATCCTGCATGGGTTTCTGCCTATGGCTTCAAAGTCTAGTTCTGCAGTATCCTGAACTGTCGCCATTCAAGTACTCCTTCATCCACTTTATCAGTGGTGCACACATGGGAGTTCCACCTCAGCCTTTAAATATTTTATGGTGGATTGGCCTCTAACACATTCAAGTGTTCACTGAGCAACTAGTTCCTTCCTTACCATCTTTGGTTTGTGAGTTTAATTCTTCGTCGATCTTGCATTCATGACTCCCTAGCCTCTCTCAGATTGCAATCCTCCATGTGGCAATGCAGTCAGCCTCGATGCCACTGCTTAAATTGTGAGATGCAAACCATGAAAGGGAAATTGTGATTACAATACAAGAGCTCGCAGCCTTACACGAATCCAACACCTAGATGGAGAAACATTCCAGGACAAAGAAGAAAAGAGGGATAAGGAGTTAGAAATTTCCTTGAGGAAAGTCAACAGGCACTCTGAGAAAATTCATGACCTCAACACGGAAATTCGTGAGACGCAGTCAGGAAACAATATGCAACAAGCATTGGCTCCTTCTATGGGTTCCCAAGCCTCATGTGAAGTCAATCCACACCTGCAGCATCAACCAAACTTTAGCAAGAATGAAGACACTCATGAAGAAGTGGACACAGTTTTGAAGCTCAAATAACTCATGTTTCATGCAATGCAAAACTAATTTTGTGTTAAACACCTATGTTCGAGTATACTTGTGGAAGTATGAAAGATTTTTGGTAGTTAATGTAACATTCATAAAGCATATAAGGTTGTTAGGCTCTTTTGTTATGATGAAGGTTTCTCTATAGCTTGGGAATTTTTTGTAAACTCTAGTTGATTTAGCACTATTGTGGCCCCCCTTTTATAATACAATCTTATCTGTTTTTGTTGAAAGAAAAAAATGCATGTAAAATGTTATAATTTATTATTATTATTGTGATAGTTACAAAATTTACTTTCTATTAATTTTTAGAAAAAATTGTAAACTTTAATCTAAAATTGAAATTGTAATACATGTCGTGATTGAAGTTTGAAATAAAATTGACACGTGCACATATATAAGTTGCAAAAACTTGTCATTAATGGAAGAGCCCATGACAAGTATAGGGATGATGGTCACCACATCCAGATTGTACTCCTTCTCGTATTGTAGCGTTGCTCCCTCTGCAAGATTCTTGGAAACTGCATATGCATGAACCATTAAATAAATGATTTTGTAGGTAATGAGTGCATTGGGCAATGGATTGAGTGAAAAAATCTAGCTCATGCATTGAGGGAAATCAAATTTAATGATAGAAAGGTTGATATGTAGAGAAAACTTCCATTAGGAGTTGTGAATATCTGAATGTGAAGATAAAGTACAAATGGGATTCAAGCAATGCCATGTGAACCGAGTCATGGTTGATTGTCTATTGAGAAAAAAAAAAAATTGACGGACACCCATCTTTCTTCAATGATGTGACATCACAGGCCACAAAAAATATATCTAGAAGTATGGAAAATAGGATCGATCTCATGTAATATTCAATCAATGCACCACGTAGAAATATACAATGATGTATAGGATTACATAAGCATTTTGAGCATATGAGGAGAAGATCGCACACCAATTGGCAGCTAACTCTCAGTTTCCGTTGCCTCATTTCTCATCTTAACAAGAATCACTAGTTAGGTTCAAATATTCTTTGCCTAGAACATAACAATCCATTAATAAAGACACAGAGAAAAGAAAAACCTAAAATATTTTTCAACAATGATGTTGAGCATCACTTTGAACCCACACAAAATCCATTGCCCATACGCACCCATAATATTAAGTCATAGAAACAAGAATTTAGAGATCTTGTAGGTAATGCTTTAAAAATTTGCTCGGGTATGTATATACCCATCCAGGAAGGGGGCCTTTTAGTCATGATGGAATCAACGTCTATCTGACAGGATTCGTCAATGATATGATTCTGCTTCGTTGAATGGTTAGTCTTAAACGTAGCCGCAGACGATGTGACCACCACGCAGTGCAGTTATGGCCTCGAAAGTGACCATTAATGAAATCAATTACTGGAAATGGCCTTACGGAATCGGTACTGAGGTTCATGGAGTTAATAACCTATTAAAACTAGTAAACACAAGGGAATGCTTATTAATTTACTCACTATGTTTGCATTTATTTTAGACTTCATAGCTGCATCAATTTCTGAGACACCCACCATCATCTCAGCAATAAGAGGTCAAATTAAATAACCAAACAAATACTAGATAAAAAAATTTAAATAATTAAATATATATATATATATTTCTTATATAACACTTAAAAAAATCTCACAAAATTTTAATTAACGCTTAATTAATATGCAATCAAGCACATATCGAACGCTATACACCTGCACCCTCAGATGTGTTGCCACGTAGCCAGCATGAAAACCCCTGACTTAACTACGCTTGTCGTCATGCTCACATCCTTTTCTTGTAGGGAGGGCAGCATTCAAAGCTCGTTAGAGCAAGCATGCCAGCTCTCTCGCGCAAGTTTAATGGCTCCTTCAGTGCACCAAGGATGGTGGATGGTCATGGGTACGAGAGGCATGCACAAGGTCATTTCATCTCCTTTAGCGCCACTCCACTTTCTGCAGGTATGTTATGGCTCTTTCCATTCGGTTCAGATCTTGTGTTTTTGCTTTGCTCCTGTCATTCTCCCTGCACTGCGAATTCTCAGGCTGCTCAGGGTCTAGTTCATCTTCACCACCATGCCACTGGAGCATCGTAAGCCCAAGAGAAGGCCATCTTGGTACAGTTATGCTTCCAGGAAACGAAGAATTCGTAGACTCACCCATGAGTCTTCTACCTCTCTGATATGTTGGGATGGGGGGCATGACAAGCCTCCAATTGCCATTGTAGAAGAAGAGATTCCAGCAGAACCAATTATCGTTTCGTCGGCCTCCCTTCTGTATAATGTTCCAAACCCCAATGACCCACCTAGCACCAGCCATTATGTTCCCGCTGCAGCTTGTACCTCGAATTGGGCGACTTTCATAATTCAGGAAGAAATCTCGTCGATCGACCACCCAATGGAGACTCCACTTCCCTCCTCAACTATGTACCAGGACTCACACTCCACTTGTCTCCTCGTGCCATAACATTTGGAACTCATCTTTGAGATGCGTAGGGATATGCAGGATCAACTACACATGCATACCCTTCTCAACAGTCGTCTCAACATTCTATATGATGCGCGAGCTTGAGTTCACAGAGCCAGCAACGGTGCCCGACCTATGCGCAACCTTAAGTTTTCACTCCTCATGGTGGAACGCATGCCGACATAGGTTTCACTGGTTCATCCAATGCTTAGTCCTTTTCCTTTTAGCTCTATGCACTGTTTTTGCAAAAATATTGTAGAATTTTACATTTTCTTGTTCAAAATTTTCTCCTCTTGCTCAGATAGTTTAGACATTAAAATTCATTGTCGCCTACTCTGATTTCCATTTGTTTGGCAGAACATGTGGCGGTTTTTTTTCCATAATCTAGACAGAACAGCAGGTCACCACCTATTATGGTTTCCACTTGTTTGGCAAAATAGGTGGCAAACCTCCAGACATGGTTCTGCTATGTATGAAACAACAGAATTTTGAAGCAATAAAACTTTTTATTTAAAAAAAAACACTATACACCTAAATAATAGATATAATAATATAATTTTTTATTAATATTTTTATCATAATATTTACTTTATATTAATTTATATAGAGTTGCAAACCCTAGCTTCAAGATGATGTGAAATAAATTCATTTTAATTAAAAAGAGAAGTGAAGCATGGGGTTCATTATTTTCCATGTTTTTTTACCAATATACAATGGAATTTCTAATAACGAAAGCTAACTTGACAAATCACGATTCAAAACTTAAAGATGAAAGATAAATCTATCATATCAACGTCGTATTGGTTGCACTAAAAATGTTAAATGTCAATATTATAAAAAATATCATTATAATAGATGGGTGTTTTACTAAATTATATTATTTTTATTAGTGATATATAATATGTTAATAAAAAATTTATTAGATTAAAATTTTTGAATAATATAGGTGTTGTTTAATTGTTTTATGAAATGGTTTTTTTTCATCGAATTTTGGCAATATAAATTTGCACGAAATCACTATTTTTTGTTGTTTAAAATTCATTTTTGAATGTAGAAATGGATTCAACATGCTGAAAAATCCCTAGGGCACTTGGATTGTACATAAATAATAACTCAAATATACGGATCTAACAATTTATCATCGTATTTCGAGTAAATGTCCCCGGAAAATATCACCTAAAAAGAATCATTTCGTAGAACGTTTAGAATACGACAATAATATATATGAAAATTCTTAAATTTATTTTAGTTTTGGAGAAAGATTTAAAATTGTTTCTAATTGATGAAGAGTTCATCTTTCTTAGATGTAAGGAAACAAGTTAATGACCCAAGACTCAAAGGCATTTAGCATGGGTGAAAGTTTACCCCCTTACAAACCAATAGTGGGTTATTTCAAGTAGCATGGTTTTCCTTGAATAACAATTATGTGTTAACCCATATTCGTGGATAACAACCAATGATGGTTGTCCTCACTGCTGAGAGGTTCTACAAGGTTCACTGAGAAAATGATATGAACAGGAAACATATGGTTGATATTAGAGTCAATGGGGTAGTTAACCCTTGATACAGAATGAAGGGGACCAAATCCAGTTGTGTAGGGTCATTCCATGATTTGTAAATGGTAGACCTATGGCTTTTCCACCTCACCAATATACATCCTTATTGAATAATTGATTTATATCTCTTTTGCAATCATCTTTTAGAATGAAAACATGTTACTCAAAATGTTGTTCATTAATAAAAATGAATTGCTATGTTTTTGTATTCAATTTCATGACTCGATTTGCTTTTTTTTCAACACCAAACAAAGGAACAAAAATGCTCTACTTATTTCATGCCCAATGAGTAAAATACACTTTGTGTATTTAATCCAAATTAATAATGTGACTTATTGTTGTGCATTTCTTCTCAATAAAACAAGGAGTCAATATACATTTATTTATATATGGATTGTTGTAGGTGAATATCATTATGCAAGATATTGTGAATGTAATGCAACGTTGTGTTATTAAGATGTGGTTTGAACAAAGAGAGAATATGTGTATGTATGTATGTCTACATGTATGTATTCTTAAATTTACAATTCACTAAAGTAAATGACTTGGTTGTTGGTGTTGACACAATTAAACTTAGAAGTATTTATAGCCAACGAATTAAGCAAGATTGGGAATACTATTGTTTATGATCAAAAGAGAAATTAAATTCATGGGTGTTATCATTAACTAAACAAATGTGAATTACATGTATTAGATGGTGTGTATGGTCCCTCAACAATTAAATCAGTCACTTGGGAATTGATTATGTGCAGAACAATGCAAGTCTCCTGCTGGAATTAGAAACTATAGCCAACAATCCACTAACCTCATGTTGATCTCTTCTAGGAATTACACGAATGGTCTAGGAGCAGTGAGCCCTTAATGCCATCATAGTGACTTGGGAAGATAGTTGCTTAAATCATTTGGAAATTCTCTTTAGTGGAACACACATAGGAATACACCAAAATAGAGAAATTATACATAAAACCTCAATCACACATACAATTTAACACAATAGTTAGCATAATTTATCCTAGAGAACCTGAAGTAAAAAATCCTGCATTGAATGACTATGCTCATTGTTTTATCCTTGAGAACTACAAAATTACAACAATGTTTTTATCTCTTTGGAACATTTAGTAATTTACATAATAGGAATATATTCATCATTCCTTTACTACTCTACCAAAGTACCCCTTCTAAGTTCTTGTGCATGGGTCTTTTAGGCAGCATTGTCTTTGTTGGAGTAGATGAAGGTTAAGCATCCTCCTCCCTTCAATTCCCTTTTGTATCACTCTATCTCTCCCATTTCTTCTTTTATTGACAACATTCCCATTAAGAGTTGCCTTCTTCTTGTCTTATTTTAACTTTGGCACTTACATTAGTTGCCAATGCATCACCTTATCAATGAGATGAATATTAGTTGAGCTAGAATGGGGCCCTTCACACTACCAACCAAAACCTCATATTTCTTCATCATCTTTAGTAGCCACAAACCTTACTTCCATAGCCAAAGATATTTACTCATGTGACCAAAAACATTTACTTCTTTAGCAAAAGAACTTATAAGTTGTTGATTGCTTTATCCAATATGAGTCATAACCAATGTTTATTTCATATATGTTTCCAATCGTTACACCACTAGCTCTAGTCATCACAATTCCTTGTTTATCTTTTGGAAATTGGCACACATAATATAAACTTTGTTGTCCCTTAAAGCATTTAGTCTCATGGAAAGTTTAATAAAAACATATCTATATAGGTGTCATCTAACTATTCTACGTTTTGTCTTTTTTCGCAGGAATCCGGTGACATAAATCTGTACGAAATCACAATTTTTTGTTGTTTAAATTATATTTATGAATGCATAAATGGATTCAACGGGCCAAAGAAAAACTAGGGCACTCAGATTAGACATAATTAACCACTCAAATCTGCAGATCCAACAGTTTCTCACCGGATTTCGGGCAAAATTAAACAGAAAATATCGTTGGAAAAGGGGGAAAAACGTAGAACAGTTAGACTAAGACTATCTATATATCCCTTTATTTGTTAGATAAATCTTGTTGGTTTTAAATGGCAATGACATGGTCATCACTTTCAATAATTTTAAATTATGGGAGTGTGATCTAGCAGCAATTAGCGAGACATGACCAGGATGGTATTAATGTCGAGACCCAAGTTCAAAACTTCTAAGTGGATGCATATGAAGCTAGGTGTAAGTCCTAAGGGGCTTTGATGGTGAGTGTGTGTGTGTGTGTGTGTGTGTGTGTGTGTGTGTGTGTGTGTGTATCCTAGAATATGAGATAAAACTAGTTTTAAGAAAATAACTACAACTTGTTACTCAATCGCTTAAGCATTATTAGGTCTTTCATTGTATCACCTAAGTTTTGGTAAGAATTAAGTTTTCTAGTCCAGGGTTCTTAGCTTGGGTGGTTGGGTAGCATGTTTGTTATCCTCCCCACTAGGGTTCAATTCCCACAAAGTGGACTTTGGCCCATTGTGATAAGGCTAGAAGAGTAGATGCCCCCTGGGATAGAGGTTCCACTTCAATGAGCTTTGGGAGATGTCGGCTCTCGCTAAGTCATAAGTTTCCTGATAGGCACTGGCTTGCGGGTTGTTGGCACTAGCCTAGGGATTATAGTGGCAGCCAACTGTAGATTTTAACCTTGTACAATATTTTACTGCAAACAGATTTTCAATAAAAGAATAGAAAAGACATAATGGCAAATACACACATTACACAGAGATTTTTCCCCTGGAAACCCAAACCGGGAAAACCAGCATATTCTATATTCATTCATACTGATACATTGTTTACAATACAATATAGATATAGGAGCAAACGCCATCCAAAACCCTAACCCAATGACCTGGATTAGTCAATAACCCTAATTCCTTAATCGGAAATAGAAAATCATCGGCAAAAACCATGTGCCGAAAAACCGTCGAACAATGGACACGAAAATCAAGGCAACACGAAAATCAAGGCAAAAATGTGACACGTTTCCCAAGAAAAAAACAAATTCTCAAACCCCCATGTGCGCCTGACGCAACGTAGCAGACGCTAAGACTAATCGTACAAAGAATATACATACCCAACACCAACCAGATTTAAACCTAGACCTCACCTAGATAATCCCAGTTAAATTACCAACTCCTCTAGATCTAAAAAAAAAATAAAAAAATTCTCTTACCATGAACATAACATTATTATGTTACGAAAAAGTTTTAATAGAAAAAAAAAAAGCATTCAATCTACATTATTATTTTTCAATATTATAATACATCAACTTGTTATAACTTCAACTTTCAACAAAGTGACAACTCAAAGTTGAATTTGTTATAACTTCAACTTTCAACAAAGTGACAACTCAAAGTTGAACTTATTTTTAAATGTATATATATATATAATTGGCTACTGAGAGCGGTGTCCATTAATCGCTATGCATTAATAACTTCTCACCTATTAAAACTATCTCAAACATGCATTCACACCAAGTTGTGATGGAATGTGACTTCTATAGTGGTTGTTTAGATTAAATATTTTTTAAACATTCCTAATTAAATAGGAAATAAATTTTTCAATGCGTAAAGACTGTATTGGTCTCATTTTATAAGATAGTATTCAAGTTATTCCAAAGCACTTTTCTCTATCATATAAAGTTTTCTTCTCCCACTAGAGTTATTGTTGAAGATTCAATTAAACTCTTTTAATATTCTTTTGTAAAGTAGTGTGAGTATATTGAAAATGTAAAGGTGGTATATTATGATACTCATGAAAGTTCAAATGTGGAAAATGGTATATTATGTTATACATGAAAGTAATGCAAATCTAAGTGGTATATCATGCTACTTATGAAATTCCAATTGCTTCGTATATATGTTCGTATATATGCAAATTTAAAGTGATTTTGGTGAAGGAATATTCTATCACAATAAAAATATTTTATTATAATAAGATTATCTAAAGTGTTATATTTTGATTTTGGTGAAAGAATATTTTATTATAATAAGAATATCTAAAGTGTTATATTTTGATTTTCATTTTGATTTTGGTGAAAGAATATTTTATTATAATAAGAATATCTAAAGTGTTATATTCAAAGTAATTTGAATAATATTATTCAACCAAACAAATAAACTACTTGTATACAAATAAACCACTTGTAATATGGGATCTTTCCAAGTGAAGCGTAATATTTTTCTTAAATTTAAAGCAAGTAAAGTTATTTACCTACTTATTAAAACAATGTCACACATCTCAATCATAAATATAAAATATTTTTTAAAATTGAAAAGTGTTAATAATATGATATTTTCAAGTGAAGTGTAATATTTTCTTAAATTTAAAGGAAGTAAAGTTATTTACCTACGTATCTAAACAATGTCACGCATCTCAACCATAAATATAAAATAATTTTTAGTGTTGGATATTAGTAATAATTTTTCTAAATATAAAATATTTTTTCTAAATTAAGAAGTGTTGGATATTAGTATATTTTGTACCACTTGCTTATATTATAGAAATTATATTGCTTTGATATAATATTATTGGTTGAAACCCCAAAATACAAAAAGATCTATATCTCATCTTTTGCATTAAGATATGATTTTATTTGTTGATTCTTTCATTTTTTATGTTGTCACATTTCTCTCATCTCATCTTTTGCATTAAGATATGATTTGATTTGTTGATTCTTTCATTTTTTTATGTTGTTACATTTCTCTCAAAACCACTAGCATCATTTGGGCATTTGGGCATTTGGCTCTTGGGCCTAAGGTCGCATGACATTTTCACTAAGCTTTATAAGGAAGGTTCTTCCTATTTCCTTTCTTAGCTTTAGAAGTTATAGGAGAATCTAATGAAATGTCATGTTTTTATTGTGTATCATCATTTAGAAAGAATGGTTTTGGAAGACTAAAAGATTGGTCGAGTACTACATTTTGCAATTCGCAAAGAACTTTATTCTCATCGTAAGTATTTGAACCGTTAACACCACCAATGTCGCTACAAAAAATGCACAATTTTGCAGTGAGAACATTAATTTCTTCGTCCTCAACTGAAGCATGTTGATTATGACGATTTGGTTTTCTTTAAACAATCTAGTGCCTCGAAGATTCTTGGTGCAATGATGAAGGTTCTAAAATGATCTCTCCATCTTGTCATTGTAAGAAATCTCTAAATTGCCAACACTTCTTGTGATTTCTTCCCCCTTGATCAAAATCATTTCATGAGAGATGCCAATTTTAAGGTCATTTTTTATAGCAAATGTATTGGTCTTTCCACTTTTTAAAAAGTTATCAACATTTGCATGGGATGAAATATCCAATCGCATGGTATTTTTGCATGTACCTTGTTGAATTAGAACACCTTCCTGGTGACTTGGAGGGAAAAAAAAGTGATCAAAATGAATCATCCCTCTCTCTCATCCATTCATTTCAATAATGCAAATATATAATACAAGAATGAAACCACCTCAATTGCTCTCACATCGACACCTCATCAGGAGATAAGGTAGGAGGAGGCAAAGTAGGAATCTAGAAGCATACTTAGGATAAAAACTATATCCTTAAATGTGAAATACAATAGGTGGCGTTCTAGGACTTCATGATTGTTTAAGAGTTAAAGGCTAACATATATATATTTTTTAAATATAAGTTTTTGTTTTGCATTTGTATGTTGTAGTTAGGGTTAAGTAAACATTTTGAACAATTTTAAAAAAATAAAATTCTAAGCATTTGTATATTGTAATTGAGACCAAGTGAAAATTGTAAGCAATTCTAGAAAAGCAATTGTTATTATCACCATCACCACAATTTTTTTTATCTTTTTTTTGGCAATGTAGGTGTTTGTTAACCAAGTTTTTTTGTTATCTTTGACGTTTGAAGAACTATAAAGCTACTTTGATAATTAATAGCAAAGTGTCATTTGTTCAATACTAAATAATAGCATTTAGGAGAATCCCACATAGTGGAGTATACTCTTTTGTGTTTAAGCATGTCCTTTATCTCATAATTATTGTACTTCACAAATAGCATAAATCTAAACTATGTGCTCGCTTGGCTATGACCTTAAAAATAGATTATTATTATTATTATTATTATTAATTAATCTATAACCACGTATTGTTGAGTTCAAAATCCATCTCGTTAACTTGTATACAAATTTTCTTTTTTTATTATTCTAAATAAAAACAATCAAAATCAAATCAGCACAAGAATGCCAAAATGAAAATAATTTCGAAGAATGTTGGAACTTGAAATAAATCACATCTAAAAATGTTAATAAAATCGTGACTTGAAGAAAAAATTTCATGATCATCGATTGTTGATCTCTTCTCCTATTAGGAACAAAAGTCAACCTCCTATGGTCTTCTTGAAAGACTTATCAATATCCCCTCTACGTTTTTTTTGAGGTGGTACTCCTCTTTTTCACTCAAATATTCAATACACTTGCTAAGAACATAAATTCATACATTTATAACATCAACACTTGTGAGTGGACCAAGTGGTAAAATAACTGAACAGATAAAAAACAAATTATAGTAGAAAGATAATAACCTCACATGTAATAACAAAAAAAATGCATCCATTCCATCACATCCATTAATTCAGGTAAGGAGAAAAAATATTTTGAAAGCGAGACTCACAGACATAAAATAAGATTGATGACCTAGAAATGAGAGAGCTTTAAATTATTTCATTCATTTAGAATCATAATATGCATAAGAGAAACATAAATGACATCTCATGCTTTATAAAAAGTATGAAACCACAAATGTTATGAGCTCTTGGAATAACTCTCTACAAGAGTCAAAAGTAATTACTCATTGATGTTCAAGTTTGAATAAAGTGATTGCCTATCACAAAACACAATGTTCATGATACTTAAACTATTAAAGGAAATGCATTCATCCAAATGGACTTATGGGGCTCCCATGGACCCAAAAAATAGTAATGGTAACCCGGAAGAAAAGGAGAAATGCAGTCAGGGATTGGCTTTATAAATGAACAATACACTAATAAACTTGGATGATCAAAGACTGGGATGAAAAGAGGGGAAATGCTTCAAAATAAATGCACTCACAAAATAGCAGAGGAATGGAAAATGGATGGATCTCTCTCTCTCTCTCTCTTGATGATGATCATCCTATTGGCATTGGGGTCTTTAAATATATATATATAGGCCTTTCAACCTTTTTGGTATAACTGCTTCTTGGGAGTTATTCTAGATTAAATATTTGTGTTAATGATTTTTTGAGCCACTCTTCAATGTATTACTTAATGGGTGGTACTGTGATATATTTCTTAACTCGAAGTGAGAATATTTCTTCTTATATTTCTTTAAATTTAGAGCACAAATGTACATCTTATGCCAAGTGGTCTTCATTATCATTCACAAAAGTAACTAATAACCACTTAACTTATTCTTCCAGAAAACCAATGAAGTTATCAAACTCACTAGCCCATGAAGCTTTAATTATGCACAATTTTGTCTCCAATTGCTCTTTAGGTATAAGCATAGACTCCCTTAGTAGTTGTCAGCCCACAATATCTTTAACAATTTCAAGTGCTTTAAGGAATGCATTGCTTATTTTACCATTAATCTTTGTACAATCGGCAATTGAATCTCATAACATTTGAATTCTTGCCATCTAGCAAGTTATCACTTGTTTTATTCTATGATTTGAAGGCAAATCTTGTTGATTTCTATGGAAATCACTTAAACTTCTCACTTGCGCAACAAAGGTACTTAAATCATTTTTATAAAACAGTTCATCATGTTTCAAATACTTTTGCAAATATTCCATAAAGGAGGTGATCCGTTGAGATGGGGTCCTTAAACTTGTGTTGACTTCCCAAGCTTCTAAAATAATATCAAGTTGCTTATTGATGTTTTCCGCAAAATATGATCTTACTCCACTCAACAAATTGGAGGCATTCTTTACCCATGTTGATGTCCCTGTTATACTCTAAGGCATTTAACTTGGAGCAACAATAGGCAAAGGCTCTGTGAACAAAGATTTGGGACTCAATGTGTCATCGAGTTCGCTTATTCTTCATTTTAATCTAATATTTTCCATCTCCTGCTCTGAAATGGAGTGAGCAAGAGCGTCTCCAGTGGTGAAATGCAATTTAAGGAGTATGGAGGGTCCAACTCCTAAAAATTCCACTTCTAAATTTAATTTTTGAGTTATTTTCTTATTCTTAACGTGGAATTTTCTATCTGCAACTTTGTTTCTTCTTTATTATACTGGACATTGTGAAATGTCAAAGACTTATCTTAAAAAACAATTGGTCCCTCTTGGGCCAACTCCTCTGTAGTTCGTTGACTTTCAACAATTCATAGTGCTACCTGGTCGGGTGGCACCGTCTATTTCCATATTGGCCACATTCCTTGGGCTTCCTGAATTCTGTGAGTCCTTCTTACTCAAGCTTCTCTTCCTTTTTTGTTGTGGTACTGCATATGTTCTTTCAATATTAGAATGAGGGGGGTCGTCTTCATCATCTCCTCCAACACACTCTTCATTATTCTCTTATTTGCTTATATTTGATTATTGTTTCTTTTATGCAGAGGAGGAAATCCTACATGTATTGGGGGAAGAACAAGATTGCACATTGGTTGCATCTTTACCTCTTTACCTCTTTAACTTGTTTTGGCTTGTTGTCATTGAGTGTTTGAACTAACTTCGGTGACCAAATCATCATTGCATACATGTTTCTCCTTTTTCTTGGGGGTAGTTGGGTCATTATCATTAATTACTTCAACAATCCTTGTGAAAATATTTCTATATCTCATGGACATCAAATGTTCAAAAAACATTCCTTCATGGGTTTTTCTTCCTTCAGATCAAATGCATTAAGCATTTTAAAAACTTCTATTAAATGGGAGGAACTTCTCATTGTCCTATTGACAACATTAAAAGGTAATGAAATGAATTGTCTCTTTATCTTTTTTATCAAAAAGGATAAAACATGTTTTGTACTATCTACAGACCTCTGCAAAAAAATATTTATCGAAAACAAATGTAGGGAGACGAAAAAGGATTCCCTCATAACCATACAACCTTATGTAAGTATGGTTTTTTTCATGTACACAAGTTCCCTTTTCTTTAAGGAAATCCCCTGCCTTTTGAGTTATCCTTGTTGGTTTTGCTCTGGTCAACATGTATCTGAACTCCTTAAGAAATTTATCTTGAATAAGGAAAAACTAGAATGGTGCATTGTGTTTCCAAAGAATAGGATACCAGAATTGGATCGGTTCATTCTCAACATCCAAATTACCCCTTAAGGGAAATCCGTAAAAAACATTGCAATAAGAAACAATCAAGACTAGATATGCAGTCATGAAAATCCTTTGAGTCTTTAAATAATTGGCTAGCGAGTAGGAAATTTCATTCAAGATTACCTCAGCCCAGTCGAACATAGCTTCTTTTTGGAAGGAAAAATGCAAGACATATAAAACTAACCTGGGAATGTGAGAAGTGGATTCTCGTCCAATCAAACACATGAATAGTCATGAAAAATCCCAATATGGTTCTGCCAACAGAGATATATCAATGGTTGAAAGGTAAATCGACATTTTTTGTGGATGGAGCCATGAAATACTTTAACAAATTCACCCCACCACCCTGGGAATCCATAAAAGATTCAGCGTCTAGAAGCTTGAGACTTTTGTTGGAAGACGACAATTGAAGCATCCTTTTAAAAAAATTGAGAGTTAGTGGAACATGCTTCTTTCCTTCAACTGCTACTTGAATCGTTCTACTTTTTTAATCAAACTAGCAGACACACCATGAAACCAGCTTCCTGAAGTCAAAAACTTCGAGCATGCAACAAACATTCACTAATCCAACCATCCAAATTTTGTTATTTTGCTTCTACTTGGGAGTTAGACTCTGAAAACATTGTAATTTAGTTGACCAATGGAAGTCTTTATCTTGGCACGTGAGAGAGTTAACAATATCTCCACAAAAAGGCTCTTTCCTCCTTCTAGTTGCCATACTTCTTGTTCTTTCAATTCACTTTGATATATGTGATATTGAATTACGGAGCTCGAGTTGCTTAAAGGCTAAGTGCATGAATAATATTTACTAAAACATCCCATCAATACATACAAATTTTCTTTGAAATACAGGAAACCATAAATGGAAGTTATTTTGAAAAGCAAGTGGTTCATGGGAAAACAAAATAATTATAACCCAAGATCACCACCCTTTATCTCGCAAATTGGAACTCATTAATGTACCATAAATGACCCTTGAACAATGTGCAAGGCGCATGATATCGATGAAGATTTTACTAAGTGTGGAACAGGGGTAGAGAGAGATCATCCCTTTAAAGGTTTAGTTTTGTGGAAGTGTGAAGGTTGAGGAGTACGAGAATATGGAGTGTGAGGATGTAAGGGTTGTGTGGAATTCTTCGCATGAGAGTTGTGCGGAAGCAGAAGTGTGCCAACATGGGAATTGTGCAGAGGAGTGTAGTGTGCAAGGAATAGGGGCATGCAAAGTCTTCCGCACAACTATAATCAATAAAAATGGCAAGTAAAGAGTAGACATTTTGGGGAATGTGGTTTGTAATATGGAGGGGGTGGAAGTGTGGAACAATGAGTGTGGGAGAGAGGATTGCACGTAGAAAAGGATTAGAGTTAGGTTTTCTGCACACAAAAGAGGTTGAAAATGACTAAGTGTTGGTTTGTGCGGAAGACAGATTGTGTGGAGGAAAGGTTTGTGCGGAACACGACGGGGTAGTTTTAAAATAGAGAATCTCTGCACCACTAAAGGAACCCCTGCACAAAGCAAGTCATAAAAATGACTAAGTTTTGTGCACATATGAAATTTTTCCAAACATCTAATGAAACTATAGACATACGGTGGACTATGAAATGAGAAGAAAAAGGGAGGGGTAGGGTTCTATACATGGCTAGACTTAGAAATAAAATGTGATACATACAAATGGATCAACATTGATTAAGTGTATCTTAACTGTAAATAACTATCTTGTTAAATAATGTGACTTAGAACCTTAGCTATAGCACATTTAATGCCAATAGACAAATAGATTCATAATTTTTTGCAAATGCTAGGGGAAAGGAACTACATTTAATTTCGTAATGAAGACATGAAAACATGTATGTTGTCGATTACAATATTATATCTGTTATTTGGGAAATTGTAACACCCTGTTTCCCCCAGATTGTAAATATAACTGAACTGGCCAAAGACTATGGCAAAACTCATAAGTATGAATATGTGATGTAAATGACAGTTTGAATTTATAGCAGAATTGTTGAGAGGGGATGTGCAGAAAAGAG